>JAWRVZ010000938.1:45000-52864 GCA_037043235.1 Rhodeus uyekii
TATTTATCATCTAATAAATTCAGCTTTAATCACAGGAATAAATGACACTTTACTATATATTCACATAGAAAACAGCTGTTTTACACTGATATAATATTACACTGTTTTACTGTATTTATCATCTAATAAATTCAGCTTTAATCACAGGAATAAATGACACTTTACTATATATTCACATAGAAAACAGCTGTTTTACACTGATATAATATTACACTGTTTTACTGTATTTATCATCTAATAAATTCAGCTTTAATCACAGGAATAAATGACACTTTACTATATATTCACATAGAAAACAGCTGTTTTACACTGATAAAATATTACACTGTTTTACTGTATTTATCATCTAATAAATTCAGCTTTAATCACAGGAATAAATGACACTTTACTATATATTCACAAAGAAAACCGCTGTTTTACACTGATATAATATTACACTGTTTTACTGTATTTATCATTGTGGCGAGCAGGGCGGGGTCGAGGGACCGTGAGAGCGTCACGAGAGCCGGTGGCGTGATTGGTAATGAGCGACACCTGCGAAGCCACCGGTCTCTCGTCTCACGGAGGAGCGGAGACTTAAAAGGAGGAGCGACGACAGTGAAGACGAGAGAGGACCAGGCCTGGAACTTTATGTTGTGTTTTGTGTGGGCGGCGGTCGACCGCGAGGGGCCGCCGCCATTACTTTCGTTTTGAGTTTATGTTTTATTTATCATTAAAGTGTGGCTAAATGTCTGCCGGTTCCCGCCTCCTTCCTCCCTGAACGTTAAACATTGTTACAATCATCTAATAAATTCAGCTTTAATCAGGAATAAATGACATAAATGGCCTCATACAGCAAACATGCTCTTAAATCCTACGCCTGAGATATTAAAGGTCCCGTTCGATAGGGAACGCCGGTTCCTCTACAAGTCTGATCATCACAGTGAACTTCAGTTAATGCACAACATCATCCTCTTTCTTATCTTCAGGAGAGCGTTGTGTTTGAAGTGTTTGTCTGACAGAGACTATGGCAAACACTAGGAAAGAGTGTTTCAGAAAGTTCTTCCATGTCAGCATTTTCTGACATCTGACGACATACACATTACGTGGCTGTGGCTGGTTGTGTGTTGTGTTGATGTGTGTTGTTGTGTGTTGTGTTGTTGTGTGTTGTTGTGTTGTTGTGTGTTGTTGTGTGCTGAGCAGCAGCAGTCCTAGAGGAGGCTCTCAAGGGAATCGAGCGTCTTCACCCCGCGGTTCAGAGCCGAGCAGGAACTGCGGGTCGCAGATGGAGCTTACGGCGAGTGTGAAGCATCTCTCGTTCAGCGGTTGGCCTGATAACGCTCACTTCGAGAGCAAGTGCACTCCTCGTCCCGAGCCGAGATCTATGAGGGATCTGAGATGAGATCTGAGGCGGATTGAGATGATGTGGAGGGATGCAGGGATGTCGTGTGGCGTTGTTCTCGAAGTCACTAGGCTCTCTGTGAGCTTCCTTGCTACGGCGAGTGTTGCTGAGTGTGGGATGAGTTCCCTGAGAGGCTCCCTGACTACTGACCTCAAGAGACCTGCTCTCGTTGTGAGAGTCGAGGTATGGAGGGCGCGAGCCAGTAGTGATGCAGGTTCTGAGTGTGAAGCTCTCTGTGGATCTGGCCCAAACATGAGTGTAGCTATGCTTCCTTCAGAACGTGTTCCTGAGCCTCCGTTCTCCACAGCTGCGGCACCTCAGGGACGGTGTGTTCAGTTCCCCATGATGACCCCCAGGGGAACCAGCGTTGAGTTCCCATCAGACAGGGAACATCACGTGTTGTAACCATGGTTCCCTGAGAAGAAGGAACGAGCCGCTGTGTCTCTGTGCTGTTCTTTCAGTATTCCTGCACTCGTCTCCTGAAGATAAGAAGCGTAGGGCACAGTGATGATGTCCCAGGCGCCGCCTCTTGATGATGTCATGATGATGTCATGCTTCAGACAGTGATGTCATGATGATGTCATGCTTCAGACAGTGATGTCATGATGATGTCATGCTTCAGACTCCTGTGGTACCGGAGGTTTTCCCCGAGGGGAACCAGCGTTGAGTTCCCTGTTCTCATGAACCATGTTTACATGCGTAACCTCAGACGTTATACTTTAATGACTCTGAAAATCATCAAATTAAACAAATACAGTGGTATCTCGAGATACGAAAGGCTCAACTTACGAAAAATCCAAGTTACGAAAGCAAAGATTAACAATTTTACTGCTCTATATACGAAAAGTTTTCAAGATACGAAAGGTTTCTGAAAGATCGAGATTCGCCCCACAACAATTTTGAAACTCGCGCCGCACGCCGCCATCTTAGTTACAGTAGACTCGCCACCATCCTCCTGCTCTCCCACTGTTTCTGTTTCAGCTTTAGCTCAGCCACTCTGCATGTGAAACGTGGCTGAGAGGTTAAGGAGACGAACTAGAAGTCCATTGGGTTTTCCCCGCGCAGGTTCGAATCCTGTCGAGAACGATATGCATTTACGTTATTTGCCTTTTGTCCTCCTCCGCCGACACTTTCACTCGAAAGGTAAGCTTCGACTTTTTACGTTATTTCATTGTTTATAGGTCAATTTAGCTTTATTATGAAATTTAATGGGGTGTTTTTGGAGGGCTTGGAACGGATTAGCCATTTTACATGTACAATGTGTTCCAAGATACGAAAAACTCATTATACGAAGGCCGCCTCGGAACGGATTAATTTCGTATCTCGAGGTACCACTGTAATTATTTTTTATTTCCAACTAGTTACGTCGCATTCAAAAGCTAAAATCTAATATAAGAAATATAAAGTATAACTGTAGTATTATGTTGTGTGTGTGTGTGTGTGTGTGTGTGTGTGTGTGTGTGTGTGTGTGTGTGTGTGTGTGTGTGTGTGTGTGTGTGTGTGTGGATACTAACTCAGGACCATGAAAATCAAACATACTGTTTCCAGTTTTTAAAGTTCACTGTGGAGATACAGATCAGGAAATGATGTCACTGACGTCTAGCTGGCTGTAAGTGGATTAAAGAAACGTTTATCCGCCTGACGGATCGATCAGAACAGGATCAGATGATCAATGAGTGCAGATGACATTCAGATGAAGAGTTTGATGGATGGATTCATGGATTCACTTTCTCTTTACTCTTACCTTCTCGTTTGATGTTTACCACCATTTCTTGGTGTTTTTAGAGCAGTTTTCCCAATATAAATCTTTTTCATGTTTCCTTTCTTTTCCTTCACAAACAAATCAAGACACATTTACTGGAGAAGCAAATTACTGAAAATATTAAAACTAAAAAAAGTTTTAATGAAAAAATTTGTGCTCAAAACAAGAACAAATATCAGCCAATGGAGTCAGATGTTTTCCATTTCAATGAAGACCATCTCCCGTTTGATCTTCAGCGGGAACCAATGAGAGTGTGTGTGTGTGAGCATGTGTGTGTGTGAGCATGTGTGTGTGTGTGTGTGTGTGTGTGTGTGAGTGAGCATGTGTTTTTGGTCGTGAGGAAAATTCTTCGGGAAATGTCCTTGCATGAAACAGTTAAACAGTAAGGTGACTTAATAAAAGGAAAGTAATGCATCATGTTTCTCATTTAAAGGTTGCAGCATTTACTCATATTAAAGTGCAGAAATACTTCTATCAATAATGCATCATCTATCATTCTCCAATAATTTACAGGATACAGTACCAGTCAAATATTACACACAGAGAATCTTAAGCATACAATGAAGTGCAATCAACTCACACACATGATAAAACATGCAGTTCTTCACGCGTGTGCACTCACCGTCTGTACAGCTTGCGTGTCATGATCAGACGAGTGTGTTACACCTCTAAACACATGCCAACATTCACAGTGTGAGACGAGCCTGGGCACAGACTGAGACGCTACAGAGACGGAGGGAGGGAGGGAGGGAGGGAGACTCATTCAACACAGAAGAGAAGTGAAGAGCGTCTTTACCTGCTGCCACAAGCATCTCCATCAGAGACCTGAAGCCACAGATGGAAAACACTAATTACTCATTTGACTGACAGCTGTCTTCAACACATCACACACACCTTCTGTGCATGAGCCATTAAACATGAATTGCTGCACGTTTGATTGTGACAAATGACAAATGTGCAGACAGTTTAAATATTTGCATATATTATGAAAGAAAGAATAATTGCATTTCTGCAGAGAATCTATTAGAAGAAGTTGCTCTACAGCAGAACTCATCTCTCATCTAACAAAAACAAAATAGATTCATTCAGGGATAAGGTTTTTTCAGTTGCCTGAGAGTTTTTAAATATATGTAACTAATAATAACTGACACACACACACTAACAAAAACACACACTGCGCACACACTCTCAGACCAATGACACACACTTAATGACACACACACATACACACAATAACACAAACACACCACACACACTTAATAACACACACCATTGACACACAGTACACACACACACACACTTAATGACACACACTGCACACACACACACACACACAGTTCAGTGTTCACGCCTCAAGCAGTGTTTCTCAGAGACGAGCGTCTCCTGCAGAATGTCTTCATAACACAGAAACCAAAGCTGCTATGTGACAATGATCTACTATTCACAAACACTGAACCCCTTCCAGCTGAAAGCCCATCATTCCCCGTCACACACTGTCATCCAGACGCTCTCAAAAACACACCGGTTCAGTTCGGTCGCTGTAATGCGACAGGGAATCATGATGAATTCTTCCGTTCAGACACAGACAGGTGTGTGTGTCAGTGTCTCAATCTGCAGTTTGTGTGTTTCTGTTGTTCCAGCACTGGACAGTCTCTATGATTAACATTTGCACTTCCATAAACACAGACCAAATGAATTATTAATACGGCTGCGGTTCCTCGCAGAGGAGAGAAGTGTGTCCGGACAGCGGCGGCTCCGGGTTGAATAATAGCAAACACTGATGTATTTTTAATAAGTGCTGTCTCAGAGCAGCGATGTGCTCGATTACTCTTGTGACCTCAAAATAATGTTTGACAAGAGCCTTGCACAAGGACAATAAATCTCATGTTTCCTCAAAGTTATTTGTTCTTTAGTAACGTTCTCAAAACATTAACACAAAAATATTATTTATTTATACATCTTTCGTGGTATGTTTATATTTGTTTAGTTGTCTTTAAATGTTGCTACCTGAAAACATTCAAAAGTAACGTTCCCATAATGTTTGAAGAAAGATACAATGTAATATTCCTTTAACATTTATGTAAGGAAACCATTTTAAAACCTGGTCCTTTTGAACGTTCAGAGAACATTCCAAAAAATTTACATTTTACATTTTTGCCTGCATTTATCAGCTGCTTTTATCATCGCATTCAAGAAACACATTGACATTCTAATCAGTTCTTGCTTTCCCTGGGAATCAAACCCATGACCTTGATGTTGCAAGCGCTGCTCTCTACTGTTAGACACACAGGAAAGCATGGGAATGTTAAAAACACTTTCAAATTGAATCTGAATTTGGGGATCTGACATACCAATACAGCAGAAAACTCCAAACCAGTTCCTTCAGAAAGTAAAAATACAGCGATCAACAAATTCATTAGCGATTAAAAAAAAAATCTAGGTAAAACCAATCTGAGATCCATATCCGTAATGCAAGTATTTGAGCCACTGAACAGAAAGACTGGGTTCAGAAGGGTTTGTTGGAGACTCACCGTGATGTTGCTCGCAGCGGGTTTGGGGAGCGAGGTGGAGCGGTACGGCGGGCGCGGCGCTCCGTCTGAACGCTTCGGACTCTGGGATCTGCGACAAGATTCGGCACTCGACGGTAAAGATCTATTCTCCATGTCTCCTGGATGTGCGGAGCTCACTTCATCTTCCCTCCTTACTTGGTCGATGTCCGTCTCTAGGTAGGTCCTTCCTAATATTTCCGAATCCTCTTGTGTTCTTCTCAGGGTCTTGCTGGTGTCCAGAATCTTGCAGCTCGGCAAGCACTTGGCCCACTTGTACACGGGAACATCCCTGGAATCGCAGGTGGAATCCCTAGCGGAAGCAAAACGAGGGCTGCAGGAGAGGGGACTGGGAACTGGAGTTGAGTTTAGACACTGGAGAGACGACGTGAAGAGCGGCTCCTTCTGCCGGACTGGCACTCCGAAGGCGTGCAGGCACTCGGGGTTCAGCACCCTGCAGGTCACCTCGTCCAGGAACTGAGAAAACTTCAGCTTCTCTTCGATCTTCAGCTCTAAGTTGCTAGACGCCGTAGAAGCAGCGGAGGACGTTGAATCCCTGCGGTCAGCCACCACCCGCTCCTCTCCCTCCTGGCTCTCCGATCCCGGGCAGCTGTCGGAGTTCTGGTAGCCGGTCTCAGAGTCGCTTGTACCCTCTGGCCGGCTCGCCGAACCTGCACGCACCCGGAAAACCTCCTCGCTGTGCTGCTTAATGGAGCTCCGCAGCAGACAGGTGGCCCCGGAGCTCCAGCTGTTGGTGTCCCAGCTGTCGTCCTCACTGGAGCTGCCGCTCCGCAGGCTGGAGCTGGAACTGCGCAGGCTGGGGCTGGAGCTGCGCAGACTGAGACTGGAACCCTGCAGTCCCGAGGATGTAGGAAAGCTCTTGAGGCTGGTCACCGAACCCTTTAGGCTTGACGATGACCCTTTTAGGCTGGAGGCCGATCCTTTCATGGAGGTGGAGGCGTGTAGGATGGGTGAGGAAAGGCTGGACGGACAGCGTAGCGGCGGCTCTTCGTCTAGGTTGCATCCCGAGAACACCGGACAAGAGACTGTGGATGAACAGGAGCCGCGCTCCTCTCTGTCAGATGCCGTCTTGGGCCTCGGCTGCCTCTTTAAGGTAGACGTCGTCCCATTGACCGTAACTCCTCTCCCTGTTTTTGACAAACCGTTCTGCATTTTTTGTGTGCATAGAAACCTGGACCATGATGATCTGCCCTGGCCAATGTTTGACTCATGCCCTGGTTCTCCCTCACACGATCATTACCTCCTGCGATGAGTGGCCGATCTGACACAATTTCTCAAATTATTCTCCAAGAACAAACACACACTGGCATTAAAACACACTGAAAATGAGGTGGAAAAAGGTGATAATGTAAAATTTTCTGGTGCACACATAGCGAACAAACCCTCCATATGTGATCTGATAAAGTCTAACAGAAATCCTGGTTAACTTTCCAGGTCAGTTGCTCTTTAGAGCAGGACATTGATCATGATGCCACATGATGGATGGGATGTGGGGCAGAACTTGTGTTCCATAAATCAATTCTTCAATGGAGTTTGTTGTTTTCAGAGGCAGACCACAGCGGCTCTGTGTAGTCAGTATGGTTGGGTGATGATGTCTCTCTCTGTGTGCCTGTAGATTCAATTAAAGGCTGGAAGCAAGTGAAGGCTTCATTTCGTCAGAGCTGAGTGCAGCTGCACTAACGACTCCTCGTAAAGGTGTAAACTCCTGCATGCATTCAGTGGAAAGTAGAGTCTAGCTATAAGAGATGAGAGAGCTGGCTTTGAAAAAGTTGTGTGAAATGAACAGAAAGAAAACTGTAGTGAATGACTGTCTTTTCTTCTGTGGGATGCAGAAGAAGAATGTTAGGAACCAAACAATATTGAAAGGGCAAAATCAACACACTAAGGCATTTTGTGTTGCACAGAAGTCAGAGTCACACATGTAAAAGATTGTTTCTGGGAGAACGGTTGTTTAAAGCTGCTTGGTCCAATATCTGATTTAAAGAAAGTTTATAGCCGTATCGACTAGTGACAGCAAGCTATTCAATCAGAGACGCTGAAACTAAGAAACGTCTGAGGCACATTAAACATATTTTGTAGTTTCTTGGGTGATTGTGCGCCGTGGAATCACATACATTTAACAGACAATTGAACGGAACGTTGTTTAGACTGAGC
>JAWRVZ010000939.1:0-2500 GCA_037043235.1 Rhodeus uyekii
TCAAGCTCTCTAAAAATCAGAGCGCCAAAGACTGTGACTATTAGACAGAGAGAGAGAGAGAGGGAGATAGAGAGAGAGAGAGAGAGGGAGAGAGAGAGAGAGGGAGGGAGAGAGAGAGAGGGAGGGAGAGAGAGAGACAATTCTTTTATTACAAAAATATCACAAATTCATTCCAGTATCTCAACTGTGAATTAAAAACAAAATAAAAACATAAAACAAATAATGTCACATCAACACTTCTGAAAAAATTAGTTCATCATCTTCCACAGAACACAATGCATTTTTAAAACACCACTCAATTTCAAAGATCCTCAAAGTACTCATGAGTTTATGAAAATTGAAATCAACTAGAATCCGTGATTTTACCATTCTCTTAAAAACTGGTAGAATTTCTTGATTTCCTTTTTCTTCAACCTTATTTTTCCTAGTTACATAGATAGCAAATTTTGCAATACCAATGATAAAATTAAGCAATTGACATCTATACTTTTGTTTCAAAGTATATTTATAACCAATAATAAAATTTTGTTTAGTAAGAACTACTTCAAAAAACTCAAAAAGAACCATTAAAAAATTGAACAAAGAAAGAAGTCTGTCGCAAAACATAAAACAATGAAAAACAGTTTCTTTTTCTTTACAGAAAGGGCAATTTTCTTTTACAGTTGGATTTATCTTCGACAGAAAGGAGTTAACAGCTATCGCTCCATGCAGTATCCTCCACTGGAGATCCCCCACTATTTTAGGTAACGGAGGTTTGTAGAGAACCCTCCACTCCGGTTTTATAGTGTCATTGACCTCAAAAATGTCTCTCCATACTGTATCATTCCTGTTTTTTAACCATTTAGTATTTGTCACTTTTACAACGTTCTCGTATAAAACTTTACCTTTCGTTGCAAAAAAATCTATTTCTTTTTTCAGCAAGGGGTTAGTGCAATTAGAGGAAGTAAAATCAGGCACAATGATTATGTCTGGAAAAACATCTTCACAGTCTGGGAATATACATTTGCTATTGTACTGTTCAAGTAAAGTTCTTTCTTGTATATTCAAAACCATTTGCAATTTGTCTAAAAAACTTTTAGTGAATCGCTCCGATTTCACCTCTAAAAGAGCAGAAACTGCTTCTATATTCTTAAAATCAGGACCTGCCGCGTTTACAATGTTTTTCAATTGTAGAGACCCACTTTTGTATAGTAGCCTCTTCAGACCTGGTGTTTCTTCACATGATACATCAAAGCGAGCGCCACACACAATCGGCTCTTCAAGAAGCCAGTGCAGAGACATCAGCGGCTCCATCCACTGGTTCTTAAACATTCTCCAGGCTTTAAAAACACTTTTGTAAAAAACAGGCACTCCTCTAAAATCTAGTTTTCTAGAATCCATTAAAAACAGAGCATTGTCCAGTCCAAGTCCACTTATCGTTCGTAGGATGCATTGGGTTAATGGTCTCCATAAAAATTTCTCAAATCCCAGCATAAAGTTCTGCACAAACTGGATTCGATAGGTTGCACATCTGCTCACCAAATGCACCAGCCCTTGACCTCCTTCTTCTTTGGTGAGGAACAGAACGCTTTGGGGGATCCAGTGCAAATTGTCCCAGAAAAAGTTCACCATTTCTGCTTGAATTTTTCCCAAAAACCCAACTGGAGGTTCAGCGCATGCCAGTCTGTGCCACAGGGAGGAAGCCGCCAGATTGTTGATGATGAGACATCTCCCTCTAAAAGACAGCTGAGGAAGCAACCATTTCCACTTCTTCAGTCTTCCAATAACTTTGTCTTCTAGTCCTTCCCAGTTTTTCAGCATGAATGTCTCATTTCCTAGAAAAACTCCAAGGTATTTCAGTCCGTTTCTTTGCCACTGCAGTCCTCCTGGTAGAGCGGGTTTCCCTCGCTCCCAGTTCCCAATCATCAGGGCATCACTTTTACTCCAGTTAACGTTTGCTGAAGATATCTCTTTCATATATCTCATCAGCATACGCAGACAAATGAAAGGTAGCATTACACTGGGGCACTGTTAACCCCTTTAATGAGTTCCGGATCGCAGAAAGCAAGGGTTCTATAGTCAACACATATAGTATCCCAGACATTGCACACCCTTGTCTAACCCCTCTTTGGACTTTAAAGGGGTGACCAAGGCCTCCGTTGAGTTTTATCACACTCTCAATGCTGTTGTACATCACTTTAAGCACGTTTATAAAGCTGGTGTTGAATCCAAAGGCTTGCAACGTGTGCCACAAATACAAATGTTCAACCCTATCAAAGGCTTTCTCCTGATCTAAGGAGATGAGGCCAGCGTTAATCCCAAACAGTCTCGAAACCTCTTGCACATCTCTAACTAGAGTTATGTTATCAAAAACCGTTCGACTGGGTATGCAGTAGGTTTGATCATAGTGTGTTACTTTTCCTACGACTCTACTCAGTCTTGTAGCCAGAGCTTTGGACAAGATCTTGTACTCTGTGCAGAGGAGGGAAACAGGCCTCCAGTTCTTTATATTTTGGAGATC
>JAWRVZ010000939.1:15000-52647 GCA_037043235.1 Rhodeus uyekii
CCAGCCCTGCAAACAGAACCAGAACACAGATGCTCACACATCAGCAGTCTCTCTGGGAAGAAGTGCATTTCAATACGAATGCAATGTGATCAGTGTTGTAGTGTGTGTGGTATTAACATTAATGATTAATCCATTCCGGGGAATGACAGAATAATCCGCCGTACAGTTACAGCATCAGCAGAGAGAGCTCTGTGTGGGCTTGTGTTTGGCTCTCAGCAGCAGTTCTACATGAAGACTACACATATTATGTCACTTGACTTGCATTGCTGAGTGTTAGCAAACCTGACATTGTGTTCTGCGGCTAGAGTCTCACGGTGTAGGAGCGTTTAGCCAATGATCTGAGTTATGTTGAATGCTACTTGATGTTGATGCGTGCATATATAAGAGTAAGAAAACCATTTGGACCAGTACAACTGGATCGGCCTGATACTGTCAGAATACCACAGTGCATTCAATGAACATGTAGAGTACATATGTTTTTATGCCTGGGGAATTTAAATGATGTTGCGAATTCTGACAATTTGTCACAAGATAACTAAAAACGAATTTTTAATACTAAAATTGTTAAAATAACTTTTGATGCATCTATAAGAATGTTGATATTACAAACCCATCAGTGATGTTCTGCATTGCATGCAGTCATTTTTGCAGATTCTGCCTCATTAGAATATTGCTTATTATACCACCCCATAAGAAAGGCCAACATGAAGTCAAGCCAAGAGTCTGCTCAAAGCCATGTGACAAACCTGTAAACTTCTGGAAGAAATTGTGTGGTCTAATAACACCAAAATTGAACGAATTTCGACGTTGGCCCAAATAAATACAGTCTAACTGCATATTGCAACTTCTAGAGCTAGCAATGAACGTTCCTACTGTAACCACCGTTCCCTGAGGGAGAGAACGGAGACATTATGTCAAAATGACAGATGAATTGGGATCTCGCCTGAGAGACAATGAGCCAATGCACAATGACGTGCGAGATTTGCACTCCACCCAGCAAAACGGGTACATAAGGAGGAGCGCATGCAATCATTCAGGGATTGTGGTGACAGGACGTAACATCTCTGTTCCCTCCCTCGGGGAATGGGAGTTACAATAGTAACCTAGACGTTCCCTATCGGCCAATCACATTCAACGTTAAATCAGAAGCACTGATGAATTAGGGTTAGGGATTAGGATCCCTACCAATGCGGCCTCCTGATCCCCCTTCACCGTAGGGGCGAGGGACGGGACCAGGCTTGACACGGGGCAAGTCAATCACTGCTGTTCCTTGTGACACACTCAGTGAGACTAGGATAACACTGGGAACACGTACCCCAGGAGAGGCCACATTCTGCCCGCAGGGGGGTACCATGTGGAGTTACACATATGGACTGGCCAACCGCGCAGTGTTACATATGGAAGGCTTCTGTAGTAGATCCAGCCAAGTAAGGGTGGAACAATACCATGCAGAGACGGCAGAGGAACAGGAATAAATGTTTGTGGTGTTTTACTGTCTCTGTCACGATTGGGATGAGCGAGGACCCAATCTCAGAGGGAAGGTGTTTTATTATTAAATGAAAAACCAGAACAAAATGAATCACAGAAAGACATTGACACAGCCCAGGACAACAAACACAAAGGGATAAAATAGGGAGCATATGAGGAGGAGGATAACAGCTGGGGCAAATCAAAAGTAACAAGGGAACAAGACGGGCGGGGTTACACAATGACAAGACATGAAAGACATTTGAGCAAAGCTGAAACCACACACACACACACACACACACACACACTCACATGACGTGGAGCGAAGGAGGACGAGCAAACACTCCTCCCATGCGCTCGTGACAAGGACACATGGGTCATGAATGTTCAAACCCCGACACAAAACCGAAACTGAACTCTCGGGATCGGACATCATAACCCGCACATAAGACGACAAGAGAGTGACATGACAACAGGGCAATGTCAGAGCTCTGCCACCAAAACACTAGAAAACAAGACAGAAGTGGCAGAACCCTGACAGTGTCTAGTGTTCATTCCAGCCGGAAACTGCAGTGAAACTGAGTTGAATGTTGGCAATATGTAGTTTGTTTTGACAGATATTTGCTGTGAGGCCAAACCACAGACCTCAGCATTTTCTCCTGAAGTTTCCAGGTTTTTCACACCTTTATCATCTCAGAGCAAGAAAGTTTCTGCAAGGCATTTCTCTGCACTGCAAGTTCCTCCTGTGCTGAGGTTATGTTTGTGTGTGTGTGTGTGTGTGTGTGTGTGTGTTCAGGGTGTTTCCCTGTCTATAATCCAAGACACTACGAAAGGTTCCAGCATCCCTGCAACCCCAAACAGAATGCAAAATAAATACTAAACAATTATTTTATTGGCACAGCTAAGGCTGAGTAACTAACTCGAGCAATGCCTGCGGTCTGTGAGGTCTGGCAATCATCCAGGTCAGAGTCATACACACACATTAAAGTATCATACTGTAAGTGATTAGATCGCTTTCTTCATACTACACATTTATGAGGATGTTTAACCTCAGCTGACGGCTATAAGTACTGAGCTCCGCTAGACAATCAAAAGCCGTGTGCAGTGTTTTTTTCACCGGGCCATTATAGTGGAGTTTGTTTTGTTAAGTGAATCAGAGATGTGACACACACAGGTCAACTAGCACTTTCTACGAGCGCGGTGAGAGGAACTCTACAGCGTAATAGAGCTTGAGTTATCCAGACACATTAACCTCACACACACCTGCCGTACAACACAGAAACGCTGCATTACACATTCAATCGCTCTCGCCCCTCCTACACAAAAACAACAACCATTTTGACCCAACAGATAGCAAATGTGTGACAATACAGCCCTGCCAGCACTCTGAGCCGACTGGACCTGATCCTCATGGGCAAGAAAGAGCTGTAGGCTCAGTGTGATCATTCAGAAACAGATTTTTTGTCAGGTATTAACCTCGTCAAACCTTGTTTTCGCCGAATGAACATGCTGATTCTGTGTTTGTCAGGTCGTGGAAGGTCTGAGAAGTCACAGTCTAAGCCTGTAATTGTATTCATATTTACAGGATAAAACTGTAAAATTAATGTTGAAGACTATACTGTAAAATTCAATCGACTCGATCAACAACGATCTGTGATCTTCATTCAAGGCTTTAAACAGCCCGACTTCATCCAAATCAGATTGAAGGTCCTCAGCTTTTTGTTCAATTGTTGTTTTTTATTAAACTAACCCTCATTGTGTAGGATGCATGAAGCTAAATGTTTTTGTTGTTTTTCTATTAAGCAGAGGACCTGTTCTTTCTTTTGATATTTTGCATGTTCATACAGCAAAAAAGCAAAAGCTCTGGTGAGGAACAGGTTAAGAGTGCTAAACGATTGCCATTAGAAAGCAACCGCTCAGATTGAATCGCTGTCACTGTGAATGCAGCTTAAGGACTGCTGTTAAATCCAGGTAATGGCTTCACCAACAGATCTCTAACGGTTAGCATATGTGTTCTTCCTGCTCTTTATACTGTCCTGTGTGTGATGTCTCTCAGCATGGGACACTTCGGCTTCATGAAACTATGGTGCAAAATCAGAAATAACACACATGCTCAACATCTCCCATAGAAATACATAGAGGGAAAACCCCAAAAGTATAAAAAGGCACAGCCTCATAAGGACAGAGTTAACCGTGTTCAGTCATTTTCCAGACTGACACCTCTGTGCCGTATGGAAGTCTGTTTTCGCCACAGTTGAGAAAAAAAAGATTAAGTCGAAATATTGACTTAGTATCTCGAAATAACGAGAAACTTTCTCGAAATAATGATTTGGTATCTCGAAATAACGAGAAACTTTCTCGAAATAATGACTTAGTATCTCGAAATAACGAATAACGAGAAACTTTCTTGAAATAACGACTTAGTATCTCGAAATAACAAATAACGAGAAACTTTCTTGAAATAATGACTTAGTATCTCGAAATAACGAATAACGAGAAACTTTCTTGAAATAACGACTTAGTATCTCGAAATAACAAATAACGAGAAACTTTCTTGAAATAACGACTTAGTATCTCGAAATAACGAGTAACGAGAAACTCTTGAAATAACGACTTAGTATCTCGAAATAACGAATAACGAGAAACTTTCTTGAAATAATGACTTAGTATCTCGAAATAATGAGAAACTTTCTTGAAATAACGACTTAATATCTCGAATTAACGAGAAACTTTCTCGAAATAATGAGAAACTTTCTTGAAATAACGAGAAACTTTCTCGAAATAATGAATTAGTATCTCGAAATAACGAGAAACTTTCTCAAAATAATGACGTAGTATCTCGAAATAATGAGAAACTTTCTTGAAATAATGACTTAGTATCTCGAAATAATGAGAAACTTTCTTGAAATAACGACTTAATATCTCGAAATAACGAGAAACTTTCTCGAAATAACGAGAAACTTTCTCGAAATAATGACTTAGTATCTCGAAATAACGAGAAACTTTCTCGAAATAATGATTTGGTATCTCGAAATAACGAGAAACTTTCTCGAAATAATGACTTAGTATCTCGAAATAACGAATAACGAGAAACTTTCTTGAAATAACGACTTAGTATCTCGAAATAACAAATAACGAGAAACTTTCTTGAAATAATGACTTAGTATCTCGAAATAACGAATAACGAGAAACTTTCTTGAAATAACGACTTAGTATCTCGAAATAACAAATAACGAGAAACTTTCTTGAAATAACGACTTAGTATCTCGAAATAACGAATAACGAGAAACTTTCTTGAAATAACGACTTAGTATCTCGAAATAACGAATAACGAGAAACTTTCTTGAAATAATAACTTAGTATCTCGAAATAACGAGTAACGAGAAACTCTTGAAATAACGACTTAGTATCTCGAAATAACGAATAACGAGAAACTTTCTTGAAATAATGACTTAGTATCTCGAAATAATGAGAAACTTTCTTGAAAGAACGACTTAATATCTCGAATTAACGAGAAACTTTCTCGAAATAATGAGAAACTTTCTTGAAATAACGATTTAATATCTCGAAATAACGAGAAACTTTCTCGAAATAATGAATTAGTATCTCGAAATAACGAGAAACTTTCTCAAAATAATGACGTAGTATCTCGAAATAATGAGAAACTTTCTTGAAATAATGACTTAGTATCTCGAAATAATGAGAAACTTTCTTGAAATAACGACTTAATATCTCGAAATAACGAGAAACTTTCTCGAAATAACGAGAAACTTTCTCGAAATAATGACTTAGTATCTCGAAATAACGAGAAACTTTCTCGAAATAATGACGTAGTATCTCGAAATAACAAGAAACTTAAATGTGTTAATATTAACGCGAATTTCAAGGATGCTCTTTTATGTGCAGGTTCATCATAAAGAGTCACTAGAATACAACATTATACAATATTATAATACAAACAGTCTATAATTCCTCTGTTTGAAATCCATGGATCACTGTGCTGCTGCTTTTTCATACACAAAAAAACTAATGAATAAAATACTATATACTATGGAATCCCCTCTTATATACTGATGATTTATCATTCATGTTCTATAATTACATTATTGATTAACACACTGACTTTAACAGCTGTTTTACAGAACGTGTGTGCTGTGATCTCGCTTTTACACGCTTTGACCATGCGGAGAAGCACGAGAAGTTAAGTCTTTATTTCCAGAAAGTTTCTCGTTATTTCGAGATACTAAGTCATTATTTTGAGAAAGTTTCTCGTTATTTCGAGATACTAAGTCAATATTTTGAGAAAGTTTCTCGTTATTTCGAGATACTAAGTCAATGTTCTCAACTGTGGCAGAAACGGGCTTCCATAGTGCCATTACAAACGGCTGTATGTTCTGCCAGTATAAACCACACAGCCACAGAAACATACCAACCAGTAGAGACGTTACAACAGTGTGAGTCAGTGAGACACAGAGCTGATGCAGACGTGTGTGTGTGTGTGGCCCTGGGCAGGATCCACCTCTGGCTCGGCTAATTGCTGTCTGCGAACCCAACGCCCATAGCCATGCCGCTAATAAGACACGTTTCCTCTGGCACAGCCAGTGCTTCTCACAATGACTAAACACAGCAACCGTCTACACAATCAGAGCTGCACATTTCATGTTGCGTGACAGATTCACTTCCCGCTCTGCTCATTCTAATATCGTTTTCTTTTCCTCCTTATTCCCGTACATTCCCGTTCTCATTCCAGCACACTATAATGTGCACTCCTGCTCAGACAGTCCCATATCTGTAGTGATTTACATGATCTTCTGTACACTCATTCTTCCTCTGCAATCTCAAAGCATCTTCCTGCATGGGTTAGGCCTAACGCTACACCAGGAGTAACACATAGTCGCTCAAGCCTGTTGGATTTATCCTCCCAGAATACACCTCCTCCCCACGTTTCCCTCCAGCACATTCCACATCCTGAAGCTCTGATGAACCGCATTCATCTCCATCAGCTGCTGCCGGCACTTTATTTCCCATGTTGTTGTGTTCTGATAATTGGTCCAATGATTCTGGCTGGATTCAGATTAGCTCTCACACGCACACTATGATTATGGGCTGGGTGTAATAACTGGCGGCAGAGCAGAGAGAAACCCCACGACACGTGCTAGTGTTGCAGGGGACTCCTGTAATATAATACATTACGAGTCCGTATGGTGCCGCCCACACGTCGAGGGTCGAGCGTGACACCCAGAGCGGGAATTGGTATTTGCGGAGGCCCGTTTGTTGTGCTGTCCCATTAAACGAGCGGAGAACCGCCTGTGTGAGCTAGCTGGGAGGAGCACACCTGCACCAGATGATGGAGAGCCTCCACAAGACACTAACAAACCAAATATCACATGAACCACAAAACAAAGAATAAACATTAACCGGCTTGTGTCTTTTTTTACTTTTGTCGCTGTTACGCATCTCCTGATCAAAACACATTTGTAAAAAAACAGCATGATTGAAAACTGCCGGATGTTTGTGATGAAATGTGGAGCAGGAGGAGCTTTAGGACGCTGTTGATGAACTCCATCCACTCCATCTGTGTTGCATCATCAAAACGATGCTTTTCATTCAAGTGTTGATACAATAAAGTACATATGAAGCTCTTTTTATTTATATATATACACACACGTTTATAAGCAACAGAATATCTACAGAACGAACATCTACAGATCGCACTTCCACATGGAAAAGAAGAGACTGTGCTCTGTGTGTGAGAATATAATTCAGCAGTGTCACGACTCTCAGATGAGCGCAAACCACAGTCCGTTTTTACAGCTCTCCTGTGTGTCTAACAGTAGAGAGCAGCGCTTGCAACATCAAGATCATGGGTTTGATTCCCAGGGAAAGCAAGAACTGATTAGAAAATCTGTGTTTCTTGAATGCAATGATAAAAGCAGCTGATAAATGCAGGAATGTGAGTGTAAATGCATTGTATTTAAACCTGTTGCGCACAATGGCGCTCTCGCTGCCCTCTTCCAAAATAAAAGCTTGATAGATTAACGTTTGAATGAATAAATTAAGATGTAAATAATAATAATAATAAATAATTCACGTTAAATCTCGCTAGCGACATGTTAAATCTTGCTTACGGCTGGCTAATCAATGCTAAATCTTGCTAGCGACATGCTAATTCATACTAAATCTCGCTAGCGACTTCACGTTAAATCTCACTAGTGAAAAATGCTAATTCACGTTAACTTTAGCTAGCGACATGTTAATTCACGTTAAATCTTGCTTACGGCTGGCTAATCAACGTTAAATCTTGTTAGCGACATGCTAGTCAAAGCTAAATCTTGCTAGCGACATGATAGTCAAAGCTAAATCTTGCTAGCAAAACATGCTGATTCATACTAAATCTCGCTAGCGACAAGCGAATTCACGTTAAATCTCACTAGTGACAAATGCTAATTCACGTTAAATCTCGCTAACGACATGTTAATTCATGTTAAATCTTGCTTACGGCTGGCTAATAAACGTTAAATCTTGTTAGCGACATGCTAGTCAAAGCTAAATCTTGGTAACGACATGCTAGTCAAAGCTAAATCTTGGTAACGACATGCTAGTCAAAGCTAAATCTAGCTAGCAAAACATGCTGATTCATACTAAATCTCGCTAGCAACAAGCGAATTCACGTTAAATCTCACTAGTGACAAATGCTAATTCACGTTAACTCTAACTAGCGACATGTTAATTCACGTTAAATCTCGCTAACGACATGTTAATTCATGTTAAATCTTGCTTACGGCTGGCTAATAAACGCTAAATCTTGGTAGCGACATGCTGGTCAAAGCTAAATCTAGCTAGCAAAACATGCTGATTCATACTAAATCTCGTTAGCAACAAGCGAATTCACGTTAAATCTCACTAGTGACAAATGCTAATTCACGTTAACTCTAGCTAGCGACATGTTAATTCACGCTAAATCTAGCTAACGACATGCTAATTCATGCTACAGACATGCTAATTAATGCTAAATATTGCTAGCAACATGCTAATTCATACTAAATCTCGCTAGCGAAATGCTAATTCACGTTAAATCTCGCTGGTGACATGCTAATTCACGTTAAATCTAGTTAGCGACATGCTAATTTATGCTACAGAGATGCTAATTAATGCTAAATATTGCTAGCGACGTGCTAATTCATGTTAAATCTTGTTAGCGACTTGCTAATCAACACTAAATCTTACTAGCGAAATGCTAGTCAACGTTAAATCTCGTTAGCGACATGCTAATTCATGTAAAATCTCACTAACAACATGTTAATTCATGTTAAATCTTGTTAGCAACTTGCTAATCAACACTAAATCTGGCTAGCGACATGCTAGTCAACGTTAAATCTCGTTAGCGACATGTTAATTCACACTAAATCTCGCAAGAGACATGCTATTTCATGCTAATTCTTGCTACGACATGTTAATTAACGTTAAATCTCGCTAGTGACATGCTAATTCACGCTCATTCTAGCTAATAATAATAATAATAATACATTTTAGGCGCCTTTCAGATCACCCAAGGTCACCATACATCAACAAGAAACAACAACAACAATATTAATGAATAACAGTAAACAACAATGACAATAAACCATACGTAGAAAACAGCAAATACAAACATGAATACTGTAAGGATAACCAAAAACAAAGTGCTAGACTTGAGGGAACACAATCAGCGACAAGCTAGCGACATGTTAATTCACGTTAAATCTTGCTAGCGACTTGCTAATCAACACTAAATCTTGCTAGTGACATGCTAATTCACGCTAAATCTTGTTAGCAGCTTGTTAATTAACACTAAATCTTGCTAGCGACTTGCTAATTAACACTAAATCTCACTAGCGATATGCTAATTCTAATTAAATCTAGCTAGTGACATGCTGATTTACAATAATTCTTGATAGTGACATGCTAATTCACACAAAAACTTGCTAGCGACATGCTAATTCAAGCTAAATCTTGCTAGCATCATGCTAATTCACGCTAATTCAAACTAAGCCTACCTAAAAGCGGTTAAAACTACTTCAAACTTTCTGGCCCGGCTTTCTCAAGCGAACTTTAAAGTTCATTGATGAACTTTACTCTTCTAGTTTTATCTTTGTGATTGATTTTATAGGAGAGATTGTAAGTGGATTAAAAGCCCACTCCACCAGCCATGAGCCAAGTGTAAAGTCGTGGATATGGTATTTCAAGTCCAAAAATTGTCGAGATGATCTGCTCTCAAATGATCAGAGACAGCGCCGCTAAAGTCCAGCTGTTGAGCACAAGACCTGCGCTGGAATCTGGCAGATTTGCAGCTGGATAAAGACATGCAGAATTGGAGCAGTGACGAGTTCACACTGCATTAAGACTCAGAACGGCTGGCTTCACATGAGCGCAGTCATGAAACGCCCAGCTCATGCACTGCTGACACACACACACACACACACACACACACACACACACACACACACACACACACACACACACACACAGCAGCTCTGCAATAGATCAACAAATTCTGCACATTTTCCATTAACATTTCAGTATTTTGAATGACACATTGAACTGGAATAGAAAACTGAATGCTCTGAATGCTTGAACTTGAATGCAATGCTCTTATTTTACAATACAGTCAACATCCAGTGAATAACTCAACATTTCCCTACGGTTTTGTTTTCTTGTTTGATGGCTGTTTCATTTGGAAATGTTTGCTTCTGTTTCATGCCAGCTCTTGTTCTGCATGTCCTTGTGTTTTATGGCTTGTAATGTTTCTTTGTTCTGTTAGTTAAACACAAAGTAATGTTTGCTTAACTGAGTCTACAAAACTTGAAAGCATGGTTTTAATTCAATTAAAATGTCTATGAATATTTAACTCTTCCGTTGACATACAGGAATGTTCAGAGGTATCAAGGCTGTTATTGCCATCAACTCATACAGTTTTGGTGAAACGCAGACAGGTTTTCTGATTGGTTGAGTGACGGATGGAAAGGGAAGCTGGTTTGTGATTGATTGTCGACTGCTTTAACAGGCTGTAGGGAAGCTCACAGCTGGAGAGAGAGAGAGAGAGAGAGAGAGAGAGAGACGCCTTCAATTAGTATGTTCACACTGCCAGATCCCAGCGGAGAGAGAGAGCGGTGAGAACACACTGGACGAGTGACAGCCTGATGTGTGTTTAGTGTGTGTCTGTTAGATAATGACTGAGCAGACGAGTAAAGAGCATAATGCCAGCAGAAATCCTTCAGTGATGCTGGGTGTATCTGCAACATAACACAATGCATCCTGAGCTCTCTCTCACACACACACACACACACACACACACACACACACTCTCTCTCTCTCTTTCTCTATCATAATAATCATAATATATAAGGTTAATTTAGTGCACATTTGACTACATATGTTCACATTTGTAATACATAAAAGATAAATATAAATAATGTGCAAATGGTCTGACATGTTAAGCATGTACAGAACTGCTGTAAGTGAATGTACTCTATATACTGCAAATATACATTAAAGAAGACAAACTGTGCTCAGTAACGCATTTGCTGATTCTCCAAGCTAACATTATTCAAATGCTAATTGAACAAGCTTTAATTTATCATGTAATGGAGAAAAGAAAAAGAAAAACACTCAGACAGAAATGTAGGCCTTATGGAGCCGTAAAAATGGCTAGTGTGTGTGTGTGTGTGTGTGTGTGTGTGTGTGTGTGTGTAATAAGAAGAGCTGATGCTTGCAATGCTTACTTTAGAGCCTCATTAATCACTGTCACATTACTTTGGGTCAGAATGAGAGCATGAGACGGGAACATGTGCAGAACCAACTTACACCAGCATATTCACCTGACCTGAGTTTGACACTTCAAAAGCACACACACATACATATATATGAGATCGAGATAACCAAAAGCCAATATATCTATGTATTTGATGAAGCGATCGGCATGCTATATAAATGTACACACACTGTATATGTTTGTAACAACAAAAGGCATATGTGCAGCAACTAACAGCAGAGATTTACCAGAATACAATAAAAACACCTTCCATTCTCCATACAAACCTTTAATCATATTCTCCAACATTGCAAACACAATTTCACACACACATAAACACATTCACTCATTACATTTCGGACACAGTTCTGATAGTATTGCACACGCGGTTACTATGGTTTCTTTACAAACTCTAAAATGCTTTGTTGCTTTTTTTCTTTAACGGTCTGCTGGAAAACAAATGCTTCTAAGCTTCTATCAGTAACAACGTCTTTGTCGATGTAATCTGGGAATTGCTGGACAGTGAAGGTAAGACTTGATTTTTGCGTGAGTTGTTCTGTGGCTGCGCTGCGCCGCAAGAGTGAGTGAAGCGTCACTGGAGTGAGCAACTATACAGACCGTGATGCTCGTGCAACATGAACTCAGCGCATGCGCAGTGAACTCGTACGATCATTAGTCACAGGATCCAGATAACTGATGTTAAGTGGCGACTTTGCCCCTCTTTTGTTCTTGAGATATCAGGGCTCAGCGAAATAAAATAATCGAAGCCTGGCTTTGGCAAAGGAAACTCCGCCTCCTTTGCCCCACCCTCAAAGTGTCACTCCTACCCCCCTCCCCCCCAAAACTATTTGACGCCAAGGTGGTACTTAGGCGAGGAGCACAGGGGCCACAGAGGAAGTCCTCTTCTTCCTCGTACGTCCGCCAAAACTCTGTTCGGGGGGGGGGGGTACCCCATTGCTCATCGGACTGGGCTGGATGGCGGCTAACCTTGTCCTCGTTTTCGCCCACCATAAACTTGAACCATTTAGGAGAAGGATGTAGTTCACAAAGTCTTCCTGTAGCTCAGTCGACCGCGAAGGGCTGCCACCATTACTTTCAATTTGTATTTATGTTTTATTTTCCTCATTAAAGTGTTTAAACGTCTGCCGGTTCCCGCCTCCTTCCTCCCTGAACATTTACCTCCGTTACAGACAGTAATTGTTTCTCATGGGGTCGTAAGGTAATTTTAACATTAATTTTTACACTGGTGCCGAAACCCGGGAGGTTGTAGGGACACGCTGTCGGAGAGGTCGGGCAGCGCGAGAGGGTGAAAACCGCGAGTGTCTGCCCGAGGCGGTGGTGCTGGAGCGAGAGAGGATCGACTGGGACAGCGAGCTAGAGACCACGCTCCTGGGACGAGGTGGGAGGCTGCCGTCTGCGAGGGAGTGGAGGAGTCGCCCCGTTTGCCAGCTGCCGTCCGCCATGCTGGGGAGGAGCAGGAAACGGGGGACTCGCTGCCGGCTGCCCTCGAGAGGAGTCGTCGCCGGCCACCAGGAGGCAGAGGAGCGCCAAGCCGTCCAGCGATCAGCGTCCGGTGCCACCGCATGGCGCCGCGAGGAAGTCTCTCGGTCAGTCGAGGACCGAGAGTCAGCGTGTCGGGGAACCGGACCAAGATTTTCTTTTTCTTTCTTTTTCCTCTCTCCCCTCTCTCGTTGTTGTCGCTCCTCTTGTCTCCGTTTCCTTTTCCCTCGCCTCGTCTGTCCTTACCCCCAGGTACCGCGGCCGCTGTGATCGGGCCCCCCGGAGGGGGGGGGGGGGGAGGGAGTAGAGCACAGTCTCGGGAGTACCCCCCGGCCTGCGAAGGGCGTTGGGGGTAAGTGGCGAGCAGGGCGGGGTCGAGGGACCGTGAGAGCGTCACGAGAACCGGTGGCGTGATTGAGAATGAGCGACACCTGCGAGCCATTGGTCTCTCGTCTCACGGAGGAGCGGTTCCCGCCTCCTTCCTCCCTGAACTTTCAACATTGCTACACAGACCCAGCCAGAAGCAGTAATAGAGGGCAGCATCCCCCCCGCTCACCTGGTTTACCAGCTCCAGGAACTCCTCTCTGACGAAGGGACGTGTTTTTGTCTATCCTTTCGAGGTCTATTTGAGGCGACCAACCTGATGGGTTGTTCTGTCACGGGAGTTGCAGGATGTGTGATACGGAGAACACGAGGAGAACAGGTTCCAACGAAAACAGGCTTTATTCACAAAAGGAAAACCAAACACTTTAAATATAAACAAAACAGCACACTCTCTTGTGCGAAACTTGAGAACTGAAAACCCAGAGAATAGCATCCACACACAGCGAGAACCCGACAAGCCAGAGCCGCAAAGACACCGTTAACAACCCACACCGACAAGGGAATGCACGAGGGAATGACAAACACCTGGGAGACTAATGACGTAATGATGACAGGTCAGGTGCAGTAAGGGCACAGGAAGAGACACAGAGGGGACCCGGAAGTGAAACGCATGACCCGACAGTGACAGACCGTGACACAAACACACCGATGACGTCCCGGGTCAATAAAGACCTGCTGAATGTGTTAATGTTAATATTCATAACAAATGAAAAATCATAACATATGAGTCATTCTACGAAACGGGTGCCATTTCCATGTTGCAATTTTCAACATTTTCATGAAGAACAAACTTAAAAAAACAACAACTACAACTTGATAGATATCTTAATCTTCCCAAAAAACATATTTTCCCACCTCAGGAACAAAATTCTTATTAATATTATCCTTTTTATTTATGCAAGGGAGCCTTTCTTACACCACACCGTCACGGACAATATGCACACCATTACAGTAGTAAGACAAGATATAATTTTTTTAATTCTAATGTTTTCCTAATAGTAAAATGTCCCTTCTTTGGAAATTAAAAATAGACACTCTGTAATTTAATCAATTTTTTTTATTTTTAGGTTTTTAATCTTGAAATATGAATTTGACCTTTCAATGACCTCATTGTTTGTACTGAAAAAACAAATTAACTTAAAAAATTTAAAAAATTTGATTTTATTTGATTAGTCCACACAACAAGAACATCATTCAATATAAAAGTTTATGGAAAATAAAATGAAATGTTACATAAATTTAAACAAAATTGACGGGGTGGTAAACTAATGTGACGGTGGTATGGACAGTGACAGTATCGAGAAAATCTCCTTTAAATTTGTCTAAATGAAGTCCTTAACATTGCATATTACTACTAATAATACATTTATGATATATTTACGGTAGATAATGTACAAAATATCTTCATGGAACATGATCTTTACTTAATATCCTAATGATTTTTGGCATAAAAGAAAAATCAATAATTTTGATCCATACAATGTATTGTTGGCTATTTTCACAGATACACCTGATATACAGATACACCTGTGCGACTTATGACTGTTTTTGTGGTCAAGGGTCACACATTCAAATTCTTGATTTCACACTCTCACATCCCTTACATCACATCACAATAAAATGTGACGGGGTGGTAAATTTCATCACAAATTGGCCAGTAATCTCCCATGTGTTCAAATTCCTCAGCTAGCATAAATGCATTCAATCTACATTATAACTTTCTTTGCATTAACAATGTTAAAAAAATTATAAAAAAACAGTTTTCCCCCTCTATTTTGCGTGACGGGGTGGTTGATTTAAGCTTTACGGACCCGGCCTAACATGAAAAAGCAAGAAATAAACACTTTGGTACATTTGTTGTACCTTATGCATCTCATCAAACACTGCGGACACAAATGGCACCCGTTTCGTAGAATGACCCATATAACACTCAAGCAAAAACACTCTCGGGCAACAAAAGCTTTGTATGGGAAAGAAGGGATTGCAATAATAATGATAATAATAATGGGAATAATGTGACTCAGAGTTGTGGTTCATTATTTCCATTAGCATACAGTAGTGCCTTTAGCAAAGGTCACATCATGACATCAGCATCATTAACTGCTCTGAGCTGATAGATGACTGTGTTGACGTGTGTGTGTGTGTGTGTGTGTGTGTGTGTGTGTGTGTGTGAGCAGACACTAATTACCCCCGCCTCTCTGATGCTGCTCATTAACTGAGCCTTTGCTCAAGCAGTCAGAAACCAAAAGTTCATCAGTATAAAACCCAATATAACAGAATCAAAAATACTTTTCCATGAATAGCTGACAAAAAAGTAGTTTCTATGAAGTAAATATCTGTAGTTTCTACAGATGATAGAAAGATTGGACAGCCAGTGTGATTTTCCCATTGGGAGCTGAAAACAATCCCTGTCAAACTTCTAAAGATGTGTTCTGGACACTACCACTCTAAGAAGAAAGAACTAGCTTGCGTTTCCAAAAGAAGACAGTGTGCCATAAGCAGTATTTCCTTCTACGCTGGACACGAGCCGCCCAACACAGAACAACACACTGAAAGCAAACAGAGCTCATTATAACTCTGATTCTGATTGGATGAATGGTATTGTTTATTACTGTTTATTCCGAGGTTATCGTGGTCAGCCGGATCCGGGCCGTATCCAGATCAGATGAAGGACCTGGACACGAGCACAGCACTGCCCTGAAGTGTCTGCGGAGACCGTGACTCTACTAGACCCTCCCCTGTGACGATCATGAACCCATCTCTAACCGGACCAAATTGGACTTCATATTGGACTTGAATTGTTGTCAATATAATAATCATGCACTGTTTGGCTTTGGCCAGAGGAGAACTGGTCCCCCGACTGAGCCTGGTTTCTCCCAAGGTTTTTTCTCCATTCTGTTCTTCATTCGTTACGTCACCTGCTGGAGTTTTTTTCCTTGCCGCTGTCGCCTATGGCTTGCTCAGTTGGGGAAACTTAACACTTAAAATTCATCAATTGTATTGATTCACCTGCTCTTTTGGGGCTTCTGTTCAGCCAAACAAACTTTGTTTATATTGTTTTTCCTGTAAAGCTGCTTTGAAACAATCTACATTGTAAAAAGCGCTATATAAATAAAGGTGACTTGACATGACTTGACTATTGGTTTAGACATTGTGTTGTTTGAGAGCAATCCTATTCTTGCATATAAAAACACTATGTACTGAGGAATAGTAGAAAAAAAGTCTACTGCAGAGATATGGGTCTCCAAAACAAGCTCCAGAAACAAAATGGAAATACAGTAGTACCTTGAGATACAAGCATAATTGCTCATATGTCAAGTCTTTTTTTCCCATACGCAATAACAGGGAAAAAATGATCCGTCCCAAAAAATCGAATCAAGTGTACAGCGCAAAATAAAGGTGCGAAGTGTTTTGTGATTAAATGTGATGCACATCAAACCATGTGAAGTAGCGCCTACTCGCCTAAAGCACAATTAACAAGGGTTTCAGACTTTACTGATGCTTCTGGGCAGCTTTTAAACAAAACAACCATCCAGTTGAAAAAATCTGTATATGAAGTTATGACAACACTTTATAATAAGGTCTATTAACTAACATGAATACATTTGTTGAGAATTTAATTCAAATACAATACTGTTCATGGTTAGTTTATGTCAGCTCAGGTATGAACAGTCAATAATATGAACAGTTGTTTGATTTTGATAAGTAAATGTTGAAATGTAGATTATATACGCTGTAAATGCTTTAAATGTATATAGTTCATGTTGATTTCTGTAGTTAAGTAATGAAACCGTTTCGGGAAGTTCTATAACGCTTGACAAAAATAGCATGTACTTTTAATAGTGTTGGTTTTGCATTGCCCTGTTTCTCACCTCGATCATCGTTACGGAAGCACAGCGTTTGATTGGCCGCTGCCACACAGGACTTGAATCAGTCTGAGCATTTGCATCATTCGTCTAAAAACACGCTGCTAATTCAAGCCAAGTCCTTCAATATGTCCTCTGAGTGACACCAATGACATTAATTACAGCGAGTAATGGCTCGCTCCGTTAGCTCTAATTGCGTGTAATGCGACTCTTCCAGAGCATCAGCGGCTCGTCGCGTGAATGAAGCGCTGTGTTGCCAGGGTAACGGCTCATCTGGGCGCGGGATGGTGCGACGGGCGGAAACGCTGGCGATGCCCACCGCTCCCCCGCACAGGCTGCCGTGCCCAGCTGCCCTGAGTCACCACACATGACAGCACACTTTCATTACAGAGCCGAAACAAACATTCACCGTTCCAGCCAAACCGCACAACATACAGCACACACTCCATTCAAACGCCAATCTGTACATATTTGCTCTTACACTAAAATCACATGTAGACATTTAGCATAACAAATAGTTTGATTGGACTGAACCACTCATTCCTGTCGAAACAATTATATAATATAAACAATAGCTTGAACAATTTTTTGTTTGTTTTAAATCAACATAAAAATTTAAGCTATAAAATAAGTTGCTCCTACTCAACATAGTTTGGAGGAACTTACTTTCATCAGAAGTTGCCATAACACAAAAAAGATTGATGCACGCGGTTAACAGTACAATCAACTTGGATATTCAAGTAATTCCGACTTAAACGAAATTAAACGGACTTAAAATTGAGTCTTGAATAACTTATTAAAAAAGTTGAAGCATTTTGATTAGTTAAGTGACAATAAGTACAACTACCATTTGTATTTTAAACTTTCATTAAATCATAAAAAAATGGTTCAAAATAAAACCATTTGTATTTTAATCTAGAATTAAAACACAAACAGCATCTTAGTGTTCACACACTGATGATCGTGCTTTATGTGATAGATTCATGAGCAGAAAATTAATTATTATAAATTAGCGCAAATAATGTGACGCGTCGATGTATTTCCGTAGTCTGCGTAATCGATGACTCTAGAGTTACAGCAACATAAAACACATATGTTGGTATAACTTATTGATCATAAGTTTTTACAGTGAGGTATCTTTATATCTTTTAGAAAAATGCACTGAATTGCAATTGCTCTTTGTTGCATCTGTTTAAATACTGTAATTGGTCAACTATTTTGCATTAAAATGATGCTGTCACCACCTACTGGCCTGGAGGGAATCACACTGTTTTAGTGTGAACGGGGATCGTTTTAACAACTACTTGAAAAACACAAAGTAAAAGCATTTTTAGTACATCGTTATCGTGTAAACGTGCCCTAACACTGATTGTGCGTCACTACTTTCACCTGTGAGTAATTGCTGACTTTTGAAAGGTTGGTTCAAAAAACTTTAAGATAGTGTTTGGTTATATTCTTTCCAACATTTAAACTAAATACCAAGTACACTTCAAAGAATATCACGTCACATAAAACGCACTTTGAATGATGTAAAATGACATTAATTGCTGGTGTGGTTTACCGTAAGCGATGTGAAGTGTGTGCAGCAGGAGGCTTTGAGCTACACTAATATTACTCCGCATTACAGCGGCTCAGAGAACCCTGCTATTATCTATAAGTCACAACAACAGAGCAAGCAGTCTGGAGAGTTGGACTTGTGAGGAGGAGCGCAGGCCGTTGTGTAACATGTTTATTGTTCATGTTCTCATCACAGCTCATGCTTGCCGCCCACTCGCTTCTGCTGGCTGATTGGTTAATGAGCTCAGCTGTACCCTGAGATGGGGTGAAGTGCTCTCCTCCTACACCACACCAGAGAGCTCAACGCGGCATAGCCAAACTCTAGCGCCATTCCTCAGGACGCCAGTACCACAGACGATCAGCTGAGCGTGTGCGAGAGACAAGTCATGCGTTTAATATCTCAACTGTTCTCCAAGACAACAGAGAGTCAGTTCTCACTTCAGAGCTGAGGTGGAGGAGGAGATCTCAACAAGGACTCAGATTGTGCCAAGATTCGATCCATCCACACACAAAGCTTGATTGATCAAATTTGTGACGTCCGATGCTAATACCGCTCTGTACATTTATCAGCTGCTTTTATCATCGCATTCAAGAAACGCACTGACAGTCGAATCAGTTCTTGCTTTCTTGCTGACGGTCCTGCAGTTTCCTCTGGACAGCTCTGCTCTTGGCTGTGCCTCGGACTGGTCCAAGGGAGGAGGTCCCTTATCAGGTCATTTTGGCAGCTTTCCCAGTGTTTGTCCCCGCACATCTTCACACTAGCTTTACTAGAGAGCACGGCTAATTACAGTGTCACAGGATGTGTGCTGATGGTGTGTTGATGCTCGTTTCCAGCTCTGGGTTGAGGACCATTGAGTTCTTCAGTGCATTTGCTTCGTAACGCTCACAGTTTGCACATAAAATATATTTCCATACATTTATGACCAATATATTAAGTTGTTTAATATATATAAAAAATACAGAATAATATATTGTGCTAATATATTACCATTTTGAATAATGCATTGGAAACATGTAAAGTCTAATTGGTCAAACACAATTTAGTTCAGTTCAAAATACTCAAAATATCTGATTGTAAATTGTAAACCAAGGCAACACTTATGACAGAGTGTGGAAACTGATTACAAAGACATACAAAGCAACGTCTGGACAACGATAGACCGTTGTGTTTGTCGTCACCATTTTATGATCAGTGATCAGAGTGTGCTTTAGTTGGGCTCTTGATCCTAGACTTTCATTTTTACACTCATACATTTATCAGATGCTTTTATCATTGCATTCAAGAAACACATTGACATTCTAATCAGTTCTTGCTTTCCCTGGGAATCAAACCCTTGACCTTGATGTTGCAAGCACCACTCTCTGCAAGCGACAGGAACACTTTAAAAGTCACTTTTCTCTGGTTGTTATAACTGTTTGTAAGGCACATTTGCGGAGGCAAAATGTTACGTATTTAGACACACATCAAACTCAACTGTGGCTTTATGCTGTAATAGATTCTGGGAGCCATTATGAAATTAAACTCAACCATTGCTCCCAGAATGCTCTGCATCATGAATCATGTCACACTTGCTGAGATTTGTTAGTTAATTCTTGAATGTCTGTGTGTGTCTTAATAAGTTTTTTTGCACAATGTATTTTTCCAATTCCTGTTTTCTACTCTTCTTTCTGTGATGCCAGTGATAACATGTTCGACCCATCTGAATTCTCTTATTTTTATTCTATTCTTATTTACTTTAAAACGCTGTTCAGAAAGATCGAAAACAGACACATAAATTAAAAAGACTGATAAAAAAACTTAAATAAGAAACCTTTGTAAGATAGATGACCACCAATACTAGAATTTCTCATACTGTAATCTATTTATTGTGGTAAAAAAAGAACAGATAATCTGTTGAGGAAATATATTTGCTTAATATAGATTTATATTACAACTGTAGCAAGTTAAAGCTAGAGTTTATATGTTTGTAGGTTGCTATTATTCATAACAAAAGTTACTAATCAATGAAAAAAAGTGTCTTTTAAGAAAGTTATTAAAGCCTTACTGTAACAAATGCTGCAGTTGAGTTAAACTGTAGCGTTCCTGTGTCTCAAACAGTAGATTGTGGCGCTTGCAACATCAAGGACTGATTAGAATGATAATGTGTTTCTTGAATGCGATGATAAAAGCGTCTGATTAATGCAGGAGTGTGAATGATTACAAGAACTATGGTACATTTTCATTACGACATGCACAAACTACAATCTTTAGCTTTAAAGTCTGGAACGTTGATGAGACATTGAGACAAACAATCGGTTTTCCCCATGTGCAAAATGATTTCTGTTCTAATGATGATTAGGAAAAGAGATGGCATGGCCAAAAATCATTAAGAGCCTGGGGAACTGTGACTTCCCATGACACTTTGAAGTGAACCATTCTGCCACACTGACACAGAGCCGGCTCTCTGCTAAAATAATACAACATAACTCATATATCCTATGTAAACAAGTAATTGTTAACTAAATTATATTACTTTTTTACGGCTCTCATTGCCATAGCAAATATGCCTCATAGCAGCCAGAGAAAAGCATTAAAAGTGTCAAGAGCACAACTACAGCAACACTTTTGTGTGTCTTTGTATTATCAGCTTACAAATCATGTAGATCATGCTTGAGAATCTGGAGGCAATCTGTTAATACACACTGTAAAAAAGTCTTAGGGTAACATATGTAACCCTGGTTCCCTGAGAAGGGAACAAGATGCTGTGTTGCAGTTCCATGCCTTCAGACAATCCAAAGCTGACGTCCTTTTATACGCTAGGGTGGTCCATGTGTTTTCACACATGCTTCAGACACCAGTTTCCGCAACATCTGGAACAGCATCTCGTTGCCTTCTCAGGGAACCACGGTTACATATGTAACCAGGGCTGGACATTCACTATTTTGCTCTTTGTCAAGCCCTGTATGTAATCTTGAGATCAGTTAGGTTTCTAAAGCTATGAAAGGCAACTTTTGAGCAATAAATATATCTTAAATGCATTTGGAAATAAAATTCACTACAAGGAAAAGCTTCAAGTCATTATGTGTGTGTACATGAAACATCAGCACGAATTTAGGCCCGCTCTCGTAATGAGTCTTACGTCTCTGTAAGGTTTCTAAATCCTTCCCACAAGCTGTAGCACACAGCACTTATATCTGACAGAGGGATGTGGCGACGGCTCTGAGACTTCAAAGCAAACAGGAAGTGTAGCAGAGCGGAGAAAGGGCTCTTAATTTGGGCAGAGGCCTCAGAAACATAGATGTTCAGATGAAACTCATTAGCATAGAGCCGAGGAGAGACGGCAGGAACAACCAGACACAAACAGCTCGGCTGCACCAACACACATTTCTGCCACTTCAAATGCAAGCGTTTTCATCTGCAGTCGAGTTAAAACTGCTTTTTGAACGATGTCATGATAAATGATTCATTCATTCGTTTAATTAAAAGCCCTTATTTCATGCAAAACATCACTTCTCTTGCCTCTTTAAAATAAAGTTATCTGTAGACGTCTGATGTCTTTGCTGATCCGTATTAGGTTTGAATGCATTTAACGTATTTGTGTTTGTTGCAGAATTAAGAGTTTTGAATTTTCTTTCTTTCTTGCGTCTTATTCTTTTTCAGTCCAGAACGGCGGCCGCTGAAAGCTTTCTTTGAGCCACGCTCCCTACTCTCTACAGGAGTGAATCTGAATGTCCTTCATTTCACTTTTGGTGAACAGCAAACCCATCCCACTTGAGGAAAAGGAACACAAAAGTACTTATTTTCCATAAAAAGTCATTAAAGCCACATTCATACAGCGGCCCAACTCCGATCTGCTTTGCTCAAATGTGATTCAGATCAGTTTTTCTCATGATAGTGTGAACGACACAAACCACATGAAACCTCATCCTTTCAAATCCGATTTGTGCCACTTCCAAATGCGATCCTAAGTCCGACACAGGTCAGATCTTTTGTTCACCAGTTCTCAAACAGACAACGAGGGAAATCTTCTAGAAAGAGCAAGCGTCCCCGTGTCAGCACACGCTGCGGGCCCCTCGCGTTCTGCTACTGCTCACTCCGTGACCAAACATCCACTTCTGCTTCCATTGCTCTCGCCTGTCAACTCAAAGCGCAGATGTCAGACTGTTTACGTTCCCCTTGCCAGTGGCTTGCTAACTCCAGCAGCTCACAGCGCCTCTCACTTCATTTCTGGACATGACAGGACTCTCCAGATAAAGTGGCACCTGACTTCAAAGGGCCGACGGAGACGGGCAGAACATCTGCATTAGCCAGCGGATGTATTCTGTGCCAGCGCTGAAGAGGGCAGACTCACGAGAGCAGAGAGCAGACCCGTTAGCACTGACCCTTGAAGAAGAGAAACCCAGACAACACAGAGCCAAACACAAAGTGTTAAAATCGAAGTAAAATACAAAAATAACCAAGAAACTCAGCATAATCTAGCATCCTAATCTATTCATGCCGCACTGCATGCTGGGTAACTTTATTTGCACTGTAGAAATACAGTATGATGTTGTTTGTTGTTGAGACTACATTGTGTTTTCCAATACGGTAAACTCACGGTAAAACCATGCTTTTTAGTGCAGATCGACACAAGACAAGTGAAAATACGGTGAAAGTAATGCCGTTATTAACCTGTAATATACTGTAATTTCACACTTAAATGTTTAACAGTGTAACTAACAAACGTTTCTAAGCACAAGGTCAGTAGATGTAACTAACACATTTTGAAGAGTTATATTGTAGTATTTTGTCAACAATAATTGAAAGAAATGTATTCTTTCATTTCTTCCAACTTTGGTTAAAGGAGACATCGGATGTTAAGTTTTAGCTCCAACTAGCCCACAGATCATTGATTTCTTCATGACTGACAGTCGTGGCAATGGCTATTTATCTATGTTAGCTTTCCTGTAGTTCAATCAGTAGAGCATTGGTGCTTGCAACATCAAGGTCATGGGTTCAATCCCATGTAAAGACAACAACTGACAAAAGAAACTGAAATGTAGGGGTATTTATACTCAGGATAATAAAGGGCTAACAAGGAACAGGTGAGAGTAAGCAGTAAATATGGAAACAAAGGAAAACATGAACACGAGTCACAAAACAGGGAGAACTATGACATTAACTAAGACTAGAAAATAAATTATGGACTTCTTATGTAATGAACAAATGATTTTGATGATAAACTATTATTTTACTAGTGTACGATTGATTTGTTTGTTTAGAGTCACCTGTAAGGCAATGCGTTTTCTCTCAATTTTCTACTCATCTAATTCAGGGTAAGAGCAGCACCCAACTTTTCTTCAGACAGACATATTACTGATGAAAGAATGATACTAAAATTGACTCCACAGCGGCTAGAAGAAGAGGAAAGAGGAAGAGAGTGAGAAAGAAAATTGGGTGAAATCAAATAATCTCTACAAAGAAGAGCCCACAGAAAATTAGCACTGAAATCTTTTATTTCCAGGGAGTCTGAGGCGCAACAGGGATTCTCATCCCATTCCTAATGATTTGTAACAGGATACAGCACATTGCACACTGAGCAAGAGCTCTGAAAACAAACAGCTTAATCCAGCCTAAACTACTTTGGTGGTCTAAGCGGACCCAGACCGGTGAGGCCGGACACAGTCAGGCATGCCTGTGCTTAAATTGCTGGCTTTTGCAGGCGTCCCAAAACAACAGGCTTTGAGGCGTTTCATGTGGGTCTTTGAAATGAAACTCCACACCAAAGCCTGTCAAAAACATTTCCTTAAGAACAAATTTATGAACCTCTTGGAGTTCAGCAGACCTTTTTCTTGATATGGTCAAAACGCCACAGGTCCGGTGTATCTCATCACGGGTCTCAAAGCTCTTGGTCAGGTATCAGAAGACTTTCATTGTTACACATCTCCCTAATGCTTCCAAGAACATGCACTCTCTGGCCTGGCCCTCATGCCGGCTTCCCACGCCACTGCACACCAGGCAGCTCCCACAGCCAACCGTCCATCAGTGAAGCCATCTGTGAGCTCACCAACAGCCACCTGACGCGTCCTCACGTCTCTGCATGCAACTCATTCTCCAGTGAAGGAGTACACGAGGACAGGGAGGTTAGAGCCGTCTGCACCAGCACATGCTGACCGCTATGACACGTAATTAAGGACTCAGACTATGGGACCATGTGGTGTGTGTTTGAAAGCAAGAAGCCGTTATGACAGGGTCACATTAGGAAGAAATGTCCTCACAAAAAAGCCCCTTCAGTAACCTTCACAACGACGACTGCTTTCGGCTGACTGTCATCATGAATGTGGAGTGTCAGACCCAAAAGACCACAAGAGCTTCGAGCTATGGCAGACTGATTTATCACGGCATTCAGTTTCATTTGACCGATTCATAAAAACCCAGTTGCATTGCTAGCTCAGAAATAAACTTGGTTCAATGTTAGACATTCTAATAAGTAACTCTGAAAACTAACATTCATGTATATCTACATGTCAACTAAATCTCAAGAGTATTAGCAGAATGTTAAGGTTAGAATAGACAGTCTACTAATACTCATGTGATACGAATACGAATGTGTGTTGAGGATCATCACAATAAAGAGATATCAGATATTAAACACACACTCTACTAATACTCTAATGAGAGTTAGTAACATGTAGTTGTAAAGTTACTCATAGTCAGTGAATGTGTGTTGAGGATCATCTCAATAAAGAGTTATCAGATATTAAACACACAGTCTACTAATACTCTAATGAGAGTTAGTAACATGCAGTTGTAAAGTTACTCATAGTCAGTGAGTGTGTGTTGAGGATCATCACAATAAAGAGATTTCAGATATTACACACACAGTCTACTAATACTCTAATGAGAGTTAGTAACATGTAGTTGTAAAGTTACTCATAGTCAGTGAGTGTGTGTTGAGGATCATCACAATAAACAGTTATCAGATATTAAACACAGTCTACTAATACTCTAATGAGAGTTAGTAACATGTAGTTGTAAAGTTACTCATAGTCAGTGAATGTGTGTTGAGGATCATCACAATAAACAGTTATCAGATATTAAACACACAGTCTACTAATACTCTAATGAGAGTTAGTAACATGTAGTTGTAAAGTTACTCATAGTCAGTGAATGTGTGTTGAGTATCATCTCAATAAAGAGTTATCAGATATTAAACACACACTCTACTAATACTCTAATGAGAGTTAGTAACATGTAGTTTTAAAGTTACTCATAGTCAGTGAATGTGTGTTGAGGATCATCTCAATAAAGAGTTATCAGATATTAAACACACAGTCTACTAATACTCTAATGAGAGTTAGTAACATGTAGTTGTAAAGTTACTCATAGTCAGTGAGTGTGTGTTGAGGATCATCACAATAAAGAGTTATCAGATATTACACACACACTCTACTAATACTCTAATGAGAGTTAGTAACATGCAGTTGTAAAGTTACTCATAGTCAGTGAATGTGTGTTGAGGATCATCTCAATAAAGAGTTATCAGATATTAAACACACAGTCTACTAATACTCTAATGAGAGTTAGTAACATGCAGTTGTAAAGTTACTCATAGTCAGTGAATGTGTGTTGAGGATCATCACAATAAAGAGTTATCAGATATTAAACACACAGTCTACTAATACTCTAATGAGAGTTAGTAACATGTAGTTGTAAAGTTACTCATAGTCAGTGAATGTGTGTTGAGGATCATCACAATAAAGAGTTATCCGATATTAAACACACACTCTACTAATACTCTAATGAGAGTTAGTAACATGTAGTTGTAAAGTTACTCATAGTCAGTGAATGTGTGTTGAGGATCATCACAATAAACAGTTATCAGATATTAAACACACAGTCTACTAATACTCTAATGAGAGTTAGTAACATGTAGTTGTAAAGTTACTCATAGTCAGTGAATGTGTGTTGAGGATCATCACAATAAAGAGTTATCAGATATTACACACACAGTCTACTAATACTCTAATGAGAGTTAGTAACATGTAGTTGTAAAGTTACTCATAGTCAGTGAATGTGTGTTGAGGATCATCACAATAAAGAGTTATCAGATATTAAACACACACTCTACTAATACTCTAATGAGAGTTAGTAACATGTAGTTGTAAAGTTACTCATAGTCAGTGAATGTGTGTTGAGGATCATCACAATAAAGAGTTATCAGATATTACACACACACTCTACTAATACTCTAATGAGAGTTAGTAACATGCAGTTGTAAAGTTACTCATAGTCAGTGAATGTGTGTTGAGGATCATCACAATAAACAGTTATCAGATATTAAACACACAGTCTACTAATACTCTAATGAGAGTTAGTAACATATAGTTGTAAAGTTACTCATAGTCAGTGAATGTGTGTTGAGGATCATGTCAATAAAGAGATATCAGATATTAAACACACAGTCTACTAATACTCTAATGAGAGTTAGTAACATGTAGTTGTAAAGTTACTCAGTCAGTGAATGTGTGTTGAGGATCATCACAATAAAGAGATATCAGATATTAAACACACACTCTACTAATACTCTAATGAGAGTTAGTAACATGTAGTTGTAAAGTTACTCATAGTCAGTGAATGTGTGTTGAGGATCATCTCAATAAAGAGTTATCAGATATTAAACACACACTCTACTAATACTCTAATGAGAGTTAGTAACATGTAGTTGTAAAGTTACTCATAGTCAGTGAATGTGTGTTGAGGATCATCACAATAAAGAGTTATCCGATATTAAACACACACTCTACTAATACTCTAATGAGAGTTAGTAACATGTAGTTGTAAAGTTACTCATAGTCAGTGAGTGTGTGTTGAGGATCATCACAATAAAGAGTTATCAGATATTACACACACACTCTACTAATACTCTAATGAGAGTTAGTAACATGCAGTTGTAAAGTTACTCATAGTCAGTGAGTGTGTGTTGAGGATCATCACAATAAAGAGTTACCAGATATTAAACACACAGTCTACTAATACTCTAATGAGAGTTAGTAACATGTAGTTGTAAAGTTACTCATAGTCAGTGAATGTGTGTTGAGGATCATCACAATAAAGAGTTATCAGATATTAAACACACAGTCTACTAATACTCTAATGAGAGTTAGTAACATGTAGTTGTAAAGTTACTCATAGTCAGTGAATGTGTGTTGAGGATCATCACAATAAAGAGTTACCAGATATTAAACACACAGTCTACTAATACTCTAATGAGAGTTAGTAACATGTAGTTGTAAAGTTACTCATAGTCAGTGAATGTGTGTTGAGGATCATCACAATAAAGAGTTACCAGATATTAAACACACAGTCTACTAATACTCTAATGAGAGTTAGTAACATGCAGTTGTAAAGTTACTCATAGTCAGTGAGTGTGTGTTGAGGATCATCTCAATAAAGAGTTACCAGATATTAAACACACAGTCTACTAATACTCTAATGAGAGTTAGTAACATGTAGTTGTAAAGTTACTCATAGTCAGTGAGTGTGTGTTGAGGATCATCACAATAAAGAGTTATCAGATATTAAACACACAGTCTACTAATACTCTAATGAGAGTTAGTAACATGTAGTTGTAAAGTTACTCATAGTCAGTGAATGTGTGTTGAGGATCATCACAATAAAGAGTTACCAGATATTAAACACACAGTCTACTAATACTCTAATGAGAGTTAGTAACATGTAGTTGTAAAGTTACTCATAGTCAGTGAATGTGTGTTGAGGATCATCACAATAAAGAGTTATCAGATATTAAACACACAGTCTACTAATACTCTAATGAGAGTTAGTAACATGTAGTTGTAAAGTTACTCATAGTCAGTGAATGTGTGTTGAGGATCATCTCAATAAAGAGTTATCAGATATTAAACACACACTCTACTAATACTCGAATGAGAGTTAGTAACATGTAGTTGTAAAGTTACTCATAGTCAGTGAATGTGTCAGGACAGGACACGGACTCAGGCTGCAGGTACTCAAAATAATTTAATCGGGACAAGGTCCAGAACAATAACAGGAGGCAGGTAGCAAAACAAGAGTAAGCAGCTTGAGCAAAGGCCTCCAGGTCAAAGTACTCAGGGCAGGTCACCAGACAGGCAGGGCTGAAGGCATTTTGACAGGCAGACTTGGTCAATCCTTTGTAGAGAACATAGGCAACCCAGGCAGGCAAAAGCATAAGGAAGCCTGGGGAAACCAAAAGGCAAAAACAAAACAAGGCAGCACAAAACTGGCAAAAATTCCAACAAGGTAAGAATGGCTAGAGCAGTGTGAGCACAGAGCACAAACAACGATCTCGCACAAGACAGCACACAAGAGGGGATTAAATAAGGGGCCTAACAAGACAGACAAGGATCAGGTGAGGGGAGGAGACCAAACGAGGAAATGAGTAGGATAATGAGAAGGGCGGGGTCAGACACCACAATGACAGCAGAGCACATGGTGAACTGTCAAACTGTCCATGTGCCCCAAACAAACCAGGAAGGAGAACAACCGATCAGCCTGAGGACATGACAGAATGTGTGTTGAGGATCATCACAATAAAGAGTTATCCGATATTAAACACACACTCTACTAATACTCTAATGAGAGTTAGTAACATGTAGTTGTAAAGTTACTCATAGTCAGTGAGTGTGTGTTGAGGATCATCACAATAAAGAGTTATCAGATATTACACACACAGTCTACTAATACTCTAATGAGAGTTAGTAACATGTAGTTGTAAAGTTACTCATAGTCAGTGAATGTGTGTTGAGGATCATCAAAATAAAGAGTTATCAGATATTAAACACACACTCTACTAATACTCTAATGAGAGTTAGTAACATGTAGTTGTAAAGTTACTCATAGTCAGTGAATGTGTGTTGAGTATCATCACAATAAAGAGTTATCAGATATTACACACACAGTCTACTAATACTCTAATGAGAGTTAGTAACATGTAGTTGTAAAGTTACTCATAGTCAGTGAATGTGTGTTGAGTATCATCTCAATAAAGAGTTATCAGATATTAAACACACACTCTACTAATACTCTAATGAGAGTTAGTAACATGTAGTTGTAAAGTTACTCATAGTCAGTGAATGTGTAATGAGTATCATCTCAATAAAGAGTTATCAGATATTAAACACACACTCTACTAATACTCTAATGAGAGTTAGTAACATGTAGTTGTAAAGTTACTCATAGTCAGTGAGTGTGTGTTGAGGATCATCTCAATAAAGAGTTATCAGATATTAAACACACAGTCTACTAATACTCTAATGAGAGTTAGTAACATGTAGTTGTAAAGTTACTCATAGTCAGTGAATGTGTGTTGAGGATCATCAAAATAAAGAGTTATCAGATATTAAACACACACTCTACTAATACTCTAATGAGAGTTAGTAACATGTAGTTGTAAAGTTACTCATAGTCAGTGAATGTGTGTTGAGTATCATCACAATAAAGAGTTATCAGATATTAAACACACAGTCTACTAATACTCTAATGAGAGTTAGTAACATGTAGTTGTAAAGTTACTCATAGTCAGTGAATGTGTGTTGAGTATCATCTCAATAAAGAGTTATCAGATATTAAACACACACTCTACTAATACTCTAATGAGAGTTAGTAACATGTAGTTGTAAAGTTACTCATAGTCAGTGAATGTGTGTTGAGTATCATCTCAATAAAGAGTTATCAGATATTAAACACACACTCTACTAATACTCTAATGAGAGTTAGTAACATGTAGTTGTAAAGTTACTCATAGTCAGTGAATGTGTAATGAGTATCATCTCAATAAAGAGTTATCAGATATTAAACACACACTCTACTAATACTCTAATGAGAGTTAGTAACATGTAGTTGTAAAGTTACTCATAGTCAGTGAGTGTGTGTTGAGGATCATCTCAATAAAGAGTTATCAGATATTAAACACACAGTCTACTAATACTCTAATGAGAGTTAGTAACATGTAGTTGTAAAGTTACTCATAGTCAGTGAGTGTGTGTTGAGGATCATCACAATAAAGAGTTATCAGATATTACACACACAGTCTACTAATACTCTAATGAGAGTTAGTAACATGCAGTTGTAAAGTTACTCATAGTCAGTGAATGTGTGTTGAGTATCATCACAATAAAGAGATATCAGATATTACACACACAGTCTACTAATACTCTAATGAGAGTTAGTAACATGTAGTTGTAAAGTTACTCATAGTCAGTGAGTGTGTGTTGAGGATCATCTCAATAAAGAGTTATCAGATATTAAACACACAGTCTACTAATACTCTAATGAGAGTTAGTAACATGTAGTTGTAAAGTTACTCATAGTCAGTGAGTGTGTGTTGAGGATCATCACAATAAAGAGTTATCAGATATTAAACACAGTCTACTAATACTCTAATGATAGTTAGTAACATGTAGTTGTAAAGTTACTCATAGTCAGTGAATGTGTGTTGAGGATCATCACAATAAAGAGTTATCAGATATTACACACACAGTCTACTAATACTCTAATGAGAGTTAGTAACATGTAGTTGTAAAGTTACTCATAGTCAGTGAATGTGTGTTGAGGATCATCACAATAAAGAGTTATCAGATATTACACACACAGTCTACTAATACTCTAATGAGAGTTAGTAACATGTAGTTGTAAAGTTACTCATAGTCAGTGAATGTGTGTTGAGGATCATCACAATAAAGAGTTATCAGATATTACACACACAGTCTACTAATACTCTAATGATAGTTAGTAACATGTAGTTGTAAAGTTACTCATAGTCAGTGAGTGTGTGTTGAGGATCATCTCAATAAAGAGTTATCAGATATTAAACACACAGTCTACTAATACTCTAATGAGAGTTAGTAACATGTAGTTGTAAAGTTACTCATAGTCAGTGAGTGTGTGTTGAGGATCATCACAATAAAGAGTTATCAGATATTAAACACAGTCTACTAATACTCTAATGATAGTTAGTAACATGTAGTTGTAAAGTTACTCATAGTCAGTGAATGTGTGTTGAGGATCATCACAATAAAGAGTTATCAGATATTACACACACAGTCTACTAATACTCTAATGAGAGTTAGTAACATGTAGTTGTAAAGTTACTCATAGTCAGTGAATGTGTGTTGAGGATCATCTCAATAAAGAGTTATCAGATATTAAACACAGTCTACTAATACTCTAATGAGAGTTAGTAACATGTAGTTGTAAAGTTACTCATAGTCAGTGAATGTGTGTTGAGGATCATGTCAATAAAGAGATATCAGATATTAAACACACAGTCTACTAATACTCTAATGAGAGTTAGTAACATGTAGTTGTAAAGTTACTCAGTCAGTGAATGTGTGTTGAGGATCATCCCAATAAAGAGATATCAGATATTAAACACACACTCTACTAATACTCTAATGAGAGTTAGTAACATGTAGTTGTAAAGTTACTCATAGTCAGTGAGTCTGTGTTGAGGATCATCACAATAAAGAGATATCAGATATTAAACACACAGTCTACTAATACTCTAATGAGAGTTAGTAACATGTAGTTGTAAAGTTACTCAGTCAGTGAATGTGTGTTGAGGATCATCACAATAAAGAGATATCAGATATTAAACACACACTCTACTAATACTCTAATGAGAGTTAGTAACATGTAGTTGTAAAGTTACTCATAGTCAGTGAGTGTGTGTTGAGTATCATCACAATAAAGAGATTTCAGATATTAAACACACAGTCTACTAATACTCTAATGAGAGTTAGTAACATGTAGTTGTAAAGTTACTCATAGTCAGTGAATGTGTGTTGAGGATCATCACAATAAAGAGTTATCCGATATTAAACACACACTCTACTAATACTCTAATGAGAGTTAGTAACATGTAGTTGTAAAGTTACTCATAGTCAGTGAGTGTGTGTTGAGGATCATCACAATAAAGAGTTATCAGATATTACACACACACTCTATTAATACTCTGAGAGTTAGTAACATGCAGTTGTAAAGTTACTCATAGTCAGTGAATGTGTGTTGAGGATCATCACAATAAAGAGTTATCAGATATTAAACACACTCTACTAATACTCTGAGAGTTAGTAACATGCAGTTGTAAAGTTACTCATAGTCAGTGAATGTGTGTTGAGGATCATCACAATAAAGAGTTATCAGATATTAAACACACACTCTACTAATACTCTAATGAGAGTTAGTAACATGTAGTTGTGAAGTTACTCATAGTCAGTGAATGTGTGTTGAGTATCATCTCAATAAAGAGTTATCAGATATTAAACACACACTCTACTAATACTCTAATGAGAGTTAGTAACATGTAGTTGTGAAGTTACTCATAGTCAGTGAATGTGTGTTGAGTATCATCACAATAAAGAGTTATCAGATATTAAACACACAGTCTACTAATACTCTAATGAGAGTTAGTAACGTAGTTGTAAAGTTACTCATAGTCAGTGAATGTGTGTTGAGTATCATCTCAATAAAGAGTTATCAGATATTAAACACACACTCTACTAATACTCTAATGAGAGTTAGTAACATGTAGTTGTGAAGTTACTCATAGTCAGTGAATGTGTGTTGAGTATCATCACAATAAAGAGTTATCAGATATTAAACACACAGTCTACTAATACTCTAATGAGAGTTAGTAACATGTAGTTGTAAAGTTACTCATAGTCAGTGAATGTGTGTTGAGTATCATCTCAATAAAGAGTTATCAGATATTAAACACACACTCTACTAATACTCTAATGAGAGTTAGTAACATGTAGTTGTAAAGTTACTCATAGTCAGTGAATGTGTGTTGAGGATCATCTCAATAAAGAGTTATCAGACATTAAACACACAGTCTACTAATACTCTAATGAGAGTTAGTAACATGTAGTTGTAAAGTTACTCATAGTCAGTGAATGTGTGTTGAGGATCATCTCAATAAAGAGATATCAGATATTAAACACACAGTCTACTAATACTCTAATGAGAGTTAGTAACATGTAGTTGTAAAGTTACTCATAGTCAGTGAATGTGTGTTGAGGATCATCACAATAAAGAGTTATCCGATATTAAACACACACTCTACTAATACTCTAATGAGAGTTAGTAACATGTAGTTGTAAAGTTACTCATAGTCAGTGAGTGTGTGTTGAGGATCATCACAATAAAAAGTTATCAGATATTACACACACACTCTACTAATACTCTAATGAGAGTTAGTAACATGCAGTTGTAAAGTTACTCATAGTCAGTGAATGTGTGTTGAGGATCATCACAATAAACAGTTATCAGATATTAAACACACAGTCTACTAATACTCTAATGAGAGTTAGTAACATGTAGTTGTAAAGTTACTCATAGTCAGTGAATGTGTGTTGAGGATCATCACAATAAAGAGTTATCCGATATTAAACACACACTCTACTAATACTCTAATGAGAGTTAGTAACATGCAGTTGTAAAGTTACTCATAGTCAGTGAATGTGTGTTGAGGATCATCACAATAAAGAGTTATCAGATATTAAACACACAGTCTACTAATACTCTAATGAGAGTTAGTAACATGCAATTGTAAAGTTACTCATAGTCAGTGAGTGTGTGTTGAGGATCATCACAATAAAGAGTTATCAGATATTACACACACAGTCTACTAATACTCTAATGAGAGTTAGTAACATGCAGTTGTAAAGTTACTCATAGTCAGTGAATGTGTGTTGAGTATCATCACAATAAAGAGATATCAGATATTAAACACACAGTCTACTAATACTCTAATGAGAGTTAGTAACATGTAGTTGTAAAGTTACTCATAGTCAGTGAGTGTGTGTTGAGGATCATCACAATAAAGAGTTATCAGATATTAAACACACAGTCTACTAATACTCTAATGAGAGTTAGTAACATGCAGTTGTAAAGTTACTCATAGTCAGTGAATGTGTGTTGAGTATCATCACAATAAAGAGATATCAGATATTAAACACATAGTCTACTAATACTCTAATGAGAGTTAGTAACATGTAGTTGTAAAGTTACTCATAGTCAGTGAATGTGTGTTGAGTATCATCACAATAAAGAGATATCAGATATTAAACACACAGTCTACTAATACTCTAATGAGAGTTAGTAACATGTAGTTGTAAAGTTACTCATAGTCAGTGAGTGTGTGTTGAGGATCATCTCAATAAAGAGATATCAGATATTAAACACACAGTCTACTAATACTCTAATGAGAGTTAGTAACATGTAGTTGTAAAGTTACTCATAGTCAGTGAATGTGTGTTGAGGATCATCACAATAAAGAGATTTCAGATATTAAACACACAGTCTACTAATACTCTAATGAGAGTTAGTAACATGCAGTTGTAAAGTTACTCATAGTCAGTGAGTGTGTGTTGAGTATCATCACAATAAAGAGATATCAGATATTAAACACACAGTCTACTAATACTCAAATGAGAGTTAGTAACATGTAGTTGTAAAGTTACTCATAGTCAGTGAGTGTGTGTTGAGGATCATCACAATAAAGAGTTATCAGATATTAAACACACAGTCTACTAATACTCTAATGAGAGTTAGTAACATGCAGTTGTAAAGTTACTCATAGTCAGTGAATGTGTGTTGAGTATCATCTCAATAAAGAGATATCAGATATTAAACACACAGTCTACTAATACTCTAATGAGAGTTAGTAACATGTAGTTGTAAAGTTACTCATAGTCAGTGAATGTGTGTTGAGTATCATCACAATAAAGAGATATCAGATATTAAACACACAGTCTACTAATACTCTAATGAGAGTTAGTAACATGTAGTTGTAAAGTTACTCATAGTCAGTGAGTGTGTGTTGAGGATCATCTCAATAAAGAGATATCAGATATTAAATACACAGTCTACTAATACTCTAATGAGAGTTAGTAACATGTAGTTGTAAAGTTACTCATAGTCAGTGAGTGTGTGTTGAGGATCATCTCAATAAAGAGATATCAGATATTAAACACACAGTCTACTAATACTCTAATGAGAGTTAGTAACATTGTAACACCCAGAGAGTGTTATGTATATATATTTTGGTTTTTGTTCACTGTTTTATATGCCGTAATTCCATAAGCAGCCAAAGAGGGCGCTACAGGTAATTGGTGACGGTATATAAGCCAGGAAATGTGTAGAGGGAGTGAGTTGTTGGTAGAGGGAAACCTCATGGTTAAGCTCACGGCTACTAACACTTCCAGAGTCCGGTTTGAGAACTATTTAAGTTTCTGCTCAAATGTGAGTATTTGAATGTCTCCTGAGTTTTGCATATATTGTATTTGTGTTTACAAAAGTTTATGTGCATTGTTTTATTAGACAAGGACCTTCTATTCTACCCCTGCTTATCTGCTGGCTGTTACTACTACTGTGGTAGTTGTTCTGTCCGGTGGATAATCTCTCCATGACTTCAGTGATCTCCAGTCACTGAGCCAGAACCACAAATCAGCACCGCAAATTCCCAAACTGGATTTATAGGATTAATTCATTGCATCGCCCTCAAATAACCATCTTCATCTTCATCTCACCTCATCCCATCGTCTTCTGTCTCACCTATCTATGGACCATTCTGATAAGTTCCACATTGACTCTTTAAAGGCCTTGTGCTTAAAACTGTTTATTTTTGTTGGTATGGGATTGACTTGTTTGATTTTGTGAATAAACTTACAGTGAACGTATTTGTTTGAGAAAGTGTTTCTCTATTATCAGTACCGTACGATTCTTTGCAAACCTTCAGGAGCAAACCTTCATAGGGGAGGGTTGCAGAGTGGCGCCCGAACAGGGACTCGCTTAAACTTTTGCGGGATTCCTTAAAAAAATAAAGATCGACGGTACTGAAAAACACTTCACAAACAAATATTTTTAACAAATATTTGCAATGGAAGAAAGAGAGCAGATTGTTGATTATTCTGAGGAAGCTTTCACTCGTCGTAGGGACCCAGTAACAAACCTGATAGATACTTTTGATGAATTATATTTAGATTCAGAAGAGGAAAGAGAAGGTAGAGTTGGGTCACTAGAGCAGGGAGTTGAACTGGCTGACCAAGCTGAATATTTACCCTTACCTCCGCCCCCTCAGGATTTCTTAGAAGTCGAATTACAATTCGGCAGGGATGAAACTGTCCGACGTGTGAGTAGCATTGAAGCGCACCTCGCTGACATTGAACACAGAATCAGTGACTTTGTTACCTCAGAGACATTAAGTATGAAATTGAGAGCGAATGAGGACAGGATGAATTATCATCTCAAAAGGGAGATAGATAGAGTTCGTCAACAATGCTGTGCCAAAATTGACGATCTAGCTAAGAGCATGGTGGATTGTTTGAAACGCCGTGACGACCAACTGGAACGACGGTTCAAAGCCATTCAGTCTGCAGCACCAACTCCGGTTCATACTAGTTCATATACCTCTCACAGAACATCTCAAGCACCCGATAGAATGACTTCAACACAAGATACGACAAGGCGAGTAACTCATTTTCCTTCACTATCTCATCTGCCTGCGGTTAAAATGGATGTACCCACTTTTAGTAATTCGAATTCTGAAGACCCCATGGAATTCATTGATCGATTCGAGGAGTATAATGAATTGAGACCAATGTCCCAGGAAGAGGTGTTGGCAGCGCTTTCCGTGAGCCTTAAGGGATCTGCCAAAAGCTGGTGGAGAGCGGAGAAACACGGTATTGGAGACTGGAATTCATTCAAAGAGAAATTCCTGTTTTCCTTTCTGAATGAGGATTATAAAGAAGTTGCTGCACAGAAGTTGGCAAATTATCGACAGAGAGTCAATGAAGCGGTAAGAGACTTTGCTTTTAACTATAGAGCAATGGCATTAAAGCTTAACCCTCTGCTGTCTGAAGCTGAATTAGTGCAGGCGACGTTAAGAAACTGCAATCCGCGGTTGGCATCACTGTTGAGGGGAACGGTGAAAACGATTGATGAACTGGTTCGTCTTGGTACTCAAATAGAGAAGGACTGGGCTGAGGGTAAAAGGAGATGGAATCAAGAGAAAGGTGAGGAACAGAAGAAGAGTTCTGCTGGTGGAAAAAATCAGCCTA
>JAWRVZ010000940.1:0-5000 GCA_037043235.1 Rhodeus uyekii
CGAGATAAACGAGTGCGAGTGTGTCGCGAGATAAACGCGTGCGAGTGTGTCGCGAGATAAACGAGTGCGAGTGTGTCGCGAGATAAACGAGTGCGAGTGTGTCGCGAGATAAACGCGTGCGAGTGTGTCGCGAGATAAACGAGTGCGAGTGTGTCGCGAGATAAACGAGTGCGAGTGTGTCGCGAGATAAACGCGTGCGAGTGTGTCGCGAGATAAACGCGTGCGAGTGTGTCGCGAGATAAACGAGTGCGAGTGTGTCGCGAGATAAACGAGTGCGAGTGTGTCGCGAGATAAACGCGTGCGAGTGTGTCGCGAGATAAACGCGTGCGAGTGTGTCGCGAGATAAACGAGTGCGAGTGTGTCGCGAGATAAACGAGTGCGAGTGTGTCGCGAGATAAACGAGTGCGAGTGTGTCGCGAGATAAACGAGTGCGAGTGTGTCGCGAGATAAACGCGTGCGAGTGTGTCGCGAGATAAACGAGTGCGAGTGTGTCGCGAGATAAACGCGTGCGAGTGTGTCGCGAGATAAACGAGTGCGAGTGTGTCGCGAGATAAACGAGTGCGAGTGTGTCGCGAGATAAACGCGTGCGAGTGTGTCGCGAGATAAACGAGTGCGAGTGTGTCGCGAGATAAACGAGTGCGAGTGTGTCGCGAGATAAACGAGTGCGAGTGTGTCGCGAGATAAACGAGTGCGAGTGTGTCGCGAGATAAACGAGTGCGAGTGTGTCGCGAGATAAACGAGTGCGAGTGTGTCGCGAGATAAACGAGTGCGAGTGTGTCGCGAGATAAACGCGTGCGAGTGTGTCGCGAGATAAACGCGTGCGAGTGTGTCGCGAGATAAACGAGTGCGAGTGTGTCGCGAGATAAACGAGTGCGAGTGTGTCGCGAGATAAACGAGTGCGAGTGTGTCGCGAGATAAACGAGTGCGAGTGTGTCGCGAGATAAACGAGTGCGAGTGTGTCGCGAGATAAACGAGTGCGAGTGTGTCGCGAGATAAACGCGTGCGAGTGTGTCGCGAGATAAACGAGTGCGAGTGTGTCGCGAGATAAACGCGTGCGAGTGTGTCGCGAGATAAACGAGTGCGAGTGTGTCGCGAGATAAACGAGTGCGAGTGTGTCGCGAGATAAACGCGTGCGAGTGTGTCGCGAGATAAACGAGTGCGAGTGTGTCGCGAGATAAACGAGTGCGAGTGTGTCGCGAGATAAACGAGTGCGAGTGTGTCGCGAGATAAACGAGTGCGAGTGTGTCGCGAGATAAACGAGTGCGAGTGTGTCGCGAGATAAACGCGTGCGAGTGTGTCGCGAGATAAACGAGTGCGAGTGTGTCGCGAGATAAACGAGTGCGAGTGTGTCGCGAGATAAACGAGTGCGAGTGTGTCGCGAGATAAACGAGTGCGAGTGTGTCGCGAGATAAACGAGTGCGAGTGTGTCGCGAGATAAACGAGTGCGAGTGTGTCGCGAGATAAACGCGTGCGAGTGTGTCGCGAGATAAACGCGTGCGAGTGTGTCGCGAGATAAACGAGTGCGAGTGTGTCGCGAGATAAACGCGTGCGAGTGTGTCGCGAGATAAACGAGTGCGAGTGTGTCGCGAGATAAACGAGTGCGAGTGTGTCGCGAGATAAACGAGTGCGAGTGTGTCGCGAGATAAACGCGTGCGAGTGTGTCGCGAGATAAACGAGTGCGAGTGTGTCGCGAGATAAACGAGTGCGAGTGTGTCGCGAGATAAACGAGTGCGAGTGTGTCGCGAGATAAACGAGTGCGAGTGTGTCGCGAGATAAACGAGTGCGAGTGTGTCGCGAGATAAACGAGTGCGAGTGTGTCGCGAGATAAACGAGTGCGAGTGTGTCGCGAGATAAACGAGTGCGAGTGTGTCGCGAGATAAACGAGTGCGAGTGTGTCGCGAGATAAACGCGTGCGAGTGTGTCGCGAGATAAACGAGTGCGAGTGTGTCGCGAGATAAACGAGTGCGAGTGTGTCGCGAGATAAACGAGTGCGAGTGTGTCGCGAGATAAACGAGTGCGAGTGTGTCGCGAGATAAACGAGTGCGAGTGTGTCGCGAGATAAACGAGTGCGAGTGTGTCGCGAGATAAACGAGTGCGAGTGTGTCGCGAGATAAACGAGTGCGAGTGTGTCGCGAGATAAACGAGTGCGAGTGTGTCGCGAGATAAACGAGTGCGAGTGTGTCGCGAGATAAACGAGTGCGAGTGTGTCGCGAGATAAACGAGTGCGAGTGTGTCGCGAGATAAACGAGTGCGAGTGTGTCGCGAGATAAACGAGTGCGAGTGTGTCGCGAGATAAACGAGTGCGAGTGTGTCGCGAGATAAACGCGTGCGAGTGTGTCGCGAGATAAACGAGTGCGAGTGTGTCGCGAGATAAACGAGTGCGAGTGTGTCGCGAGATAAACGAGTGCGAGTGTGTCGCGAGATAAACGAGTGCGAGTGTGTCGCGAGATAAACGAGTGCGAGTGTGTCGCGAGATAAACGAGTGCGAGTGTGTCGCGAGATAAACGCGTGCGAGTGTGTCGCGAGATAAACGAGTGCGAGTGTGTCGCGAGATAAACGAGTGCGAGTGTGTCGCGAGATAAACGAGTGCGAGTGTGTCGCGAGATAAACGAGTGCGAGTGTGTCGCGAGATAAACGAGTGCGAGTGTGTCGCGAGATAAACGAGTGCGAGTGTGTCGCGAGATAAACGAGTGCGAGTGTGTCGCGAGATAAACGAGTGCGAGTGTGTCGCGAGATAAACGAGTGCGAGTGTGTCGCGAGATAAACGAGTGCGAGTGTGTCGCGAGATAAACGAGTGCGAGTGTGTCGCGAGATAAACGAGTGCGAGTGTGTCGCGAGATAAACGAGTGCGAGTGTGTCGCGAGATAAACGAGTGCGAGTGTGTCGCGAGATAAACGAGTGCGAGTGTGTCGCGAGATAAACGAGTGCGAGTGTGTCGCGAGATAAACGAGTGCGAGTGTGTCGCGAGATAAACGAGTGCGAGTGTGTCGCGAGATAAACGAGTGCGAGTGTGTCGCGAGATAAACGAGTGCGAGTGTGTCGCGAGATAAACGAGTGCGAGTGTGTCGCGAGATAAACGAGTGCGAGTGTGTCGCGAGATAAACGAGTGCGAGTGTGTCGCGAGATAAACGAGTGCGAGTGTGTCGCGAGATAAACGCGTGCGAGTGTGTCGCGAGATAAACGAGTGCGAGTGTGTCGCGAGATAAACGAGTGCGAGTGTGTCGCGAGATAAACGAGTGCGAGTGTGTCGCGAGATAAACGAGTGCGAGTGTGTCGCGAGATAAACGAGTGCGAGTGTGTCGCGAGATAAACGAGTGCGAGTGTGTCGCGAGATAAACGAGTGCGAGTGTGTCGCGAGATAAACGAGTGCGAGTGTGTCGCGAGATAAACGAGTGCGAGTGTGTCGCGAGATAAACGAGTGCGAGTGTGTCGCGAGATAAACGAGTGCGAGTGTGTCGCGAGATAAACGAGTGCGAGTGTGTCGCGAGATAAACGAGTGCGAGTGTGTCGCGAGATAAACGAGTGCGAGTGTGTCGCGAGATAAACGAGTGCGAGTGTGTCGCGAGATAAACGAGTGCGAGTGTGTCGCGAGATAAACGAGTGCGAGTGTGTCGCGAGATAAACGAGTGCGAGTGTGTCGCGAGATAAACGAGTGCGAGTGTGTCGCGAGATAAACGAGTGCGAGTGTGTCGCGAGATAAACGCGTGCGAGTGTGTCGCGAGATAAACGAGTGCGAGTGTGTCGCGAGATAAACGAGTGCGAGTGTGTCGCGAGATAAACGAGTGCGAGTGTGTCGCGAGATAAACGAGTGCGAGTGTGTCGCGAGATAAACGAGTGCGAGTGTGTCGCGAGATAAACGAGTGCGAGTGTGTCGCGAGATAAACGAGTGCGAGTGTGTCGCGAGATAAACGAGTGCGAGTGTGTCGCGAGATAAACGAGTGCGAGTGTGTCGCGAGATAAACGAGTGCGAGTGTGTCGCGAGATAAACGAGTGCGAGTGTGTCGCGAGATAAACGAGTGCGAGTGTGTCGCGAGATAAACGAGTGCGAGTGTGTCGCGAGATAAACGAGTGCGAGTGTGTCGCGAGATAAACGAGTGCGAGTGTGTCGCGAGATAAACGCGTGCGAGTGTGTCGCGAGATAAACGAGTGCGAGTGTGTCGCGAGATAAACGAGTGCGAGTGTGTCGCGAGATAAACGAGTGCGAGTGTGTCGCGAGATAAACGAGTGCGAGTGTGTCGCGAGATAAACGAGTGCGAGTGTGTCGCGAGATAAACGCGTGCGAGTGTGTCGCGAGATAAACGAGTGCGAGTGTGTCGCGAGATAAACGCGTGCGAGTGTGTCGCGAGATAAACGCGTGCGAGTGTGTCGCGAGATAAACGAGTGCGAGTGTGTCGCGAGATAAACGAGTGCGAGTGTGTCGCGAGATAAACGAGTGCGAGTGTGTCGCGAGATAAACGCGTGCGAGTGTGTCGCGAGATAAACGAGTGCGAGTGTGTCGCGAGATAAACGCGTGCGAGTGTGTCGCGAGATAAACGAGTGCGAGTGTGTCGCGAGATAAACGCGTGCGAGTGTGTCGCGAGATAAACGAGTGCGAGTGTGTCGCGAGATAAACGAGTGCGAGTGTGTCGCGAGATAAACGAGTGCGAGTGTGTCGCGAGATAAACGAGTGCGAGTGTGTCGCGAGATAAACGAGTGCGAGTGTGTCGCGAGATAAACGAGTGCGAGTGTGTCGCGAGATAAACGAGTGCGAGTGTGTCGCGAGATAAACGAGTGCGAGTGTGTCGCGAGATAAACGAGTGCGAGTGTGTCGCGAGATAAACGAGTGCGAGTGTGTCGCGAGATAAACGAGTGCGAGTGTGTCGCGAGATAAACGCGTGCGAGTGTGTCGCGAGATAAACGAGTGCGAGTGTGTCGCGAGATAAACGCGTGCGAGTGTGTCGCGAGATAAACGCGTGCGAGTGTGTCGCGAGATAAACGAGTGCGAGTGTGTCGCGAGATAA
>JAWRVZ010000940.1:10000-52464 GCA_037043235.1 Rhodeus uyekii
GCATCTTAAATATCAAAGAACAGGTCATTTATTTAAGGAAACACTACATGAAACGACAGATTTGCTGCGGATCCGGTGCAGAAGAGTCAGCCGGATCATTCTGCGCTGGCATTGTTATCAGAAACTGTTATAAACTCTTACAATTAAATAAACTTTTCAATTAAACACAAATCAATAATAACCATATTCATATATCATTGTATTATTTATCTGACAATTTATTATATCTTAAATTTTATTTATTGCTTCTTATATAATAAACTACATTTGTCTAATATTAAATTTTAAATATATTAAAAACTGAAATTTTAAAATAAAATAAAAATCCACTCAGATATTGCTATCAATTTCACAGTTAATTATATTGACATTTGTATTATATTAGTATTATATAGTATTATATTGACATGCCATATTGAAGTATGTATTTTCTTGTAAAAAATTCTCCAAGAGCTATAACTTTTAAAAAAAAAATTCTACTAAATTCGTTATTAAAAACACATTTTAAAAATGTGTTTTCCTCAGTGACCCAAACATTATAAGAACATTTTTGCCAATGTTCCCATTAAGTTATGAAACCGTTATTTCTGAATGTTATTTAATAAGATTTTGAAGTGTTTTTTCTTGGTTATATGAAGGTTTCATTGTATCTTTCTTCAAAAGTTATGAAACGTTACTTTAGAATGATCTCTGAAACAAGTAACATTTAAGAAACGCTCAAGGAACGTCCAACTAAAACCTTTTAGAAAGAAACATTCCACGGCTATAAATACTGTTTTTGCATTAACATTTTGAGAACATTATTAAAGACGAAATAACTGATTATTACTGGAAGAACGTTTGTTCTGACGTTGAGAGAATGTTTCCAGTCATATGTGATGAAAATACTTTTTATCGTGTTTATTCAGTGAACACTGAAATAGAGCGCAGAACAATACAGTTTGATACATTCAGAAGAAGTAAATGAGATGAAGATGAAGATCTTACCAGCGTCTGTGAGAGATGAGCAGATAAACACACACTTTCTGCCTTCTCTTTAACAGCTTCTTAAAGAGGAAGTTTCATCACAACACACCCTTCCTCCACTTCATCTCACTGTTTGCCTTCCCCTGAATCTGTCTGATTCTGTCATGTGAACACAATTAAAACTCATCAGTGTCTCTCTGTCTTTCACTCACTCACTCTCTCTCTCTCTCTCTCTCTCTCACTCCTCTCTCTCTCTCTCTCTCTCTCTCTCTCTCTCGTGTTTTGGGCCTGCTGGCTGTTGTGGACATTAGTGAGTGTTTCAGACGTTTGACACCCGCTGGAGTGTGTGATACTAATACAGAAGCACCGATGCTGACGGCTGTGTTTCTGACGCGGCACAATGTCGTGTCTCACTGTGAAACTCACACTCAACAACACAATCTTCCTGCACACACAGCGTGAAGCATGTAAGCGCAGATGGAGAGGATCTGACTCAGCAACCTGACAGACAGAGAGAGACGGGGACACACAAGGGAGATTCACCTTCCGCTCACCTCTTGGAAAGAGTTCGGCTGATTATATAACAACGGACAGAGATCCTTCATCTCTCAGAGTACACACATCACTGCGTGTGTAAACTAACATGACTGTCTGATCACTGCGTGTGTAAACCAACATCACTGTCGGATCACTGCGTGTGTAAACTAACATCACTGTCTGATCACTGCGTGTGTAAACCAACATCACTGTCTGATCACTGCGTGTGTAAACAACATGACTGTCTGATCACTGCGTGTGTAAACCAACATCAGTGTCTGATCACTGCGTGTGTAAACCAACATCACTGTCTGATCACTGCGTGTGTAAACCAACATCACTGTCTGATCACTGCGTGTGTAAACCAACATCAGTGTCTGATCACTGCGTGTGTAAACTAACATCACTGTCTGATCACTGCGTGTGTAAACCAACATCAGTGTCTGATCACTGCGTGTGTAAACCAACATCACTGTCTGATCACTGCGTGTGTAAACCAACATCACTGTCGGATCACTGCGTGTGTAAACTAACATCACTGTCTGATCACTGCGTGTGTAAACCAACATCACTGTCGGATCACTGCGTGTGTAAACAACATGACTGTCTGATCACTGCGTGTGTAAACTAACATGACTGTCTGATCACTGCGTATGTAAACCAACATCACTGTCTGATCACTGCGTGTGTAAACCAACATCACTGTCTGATCACTGCGTGTGTAAACTAACATCACTGTCTGATCACTGCGTGTGTAAATCAACATCAGTGTCTGATCACTGCGTGTGTAAACTAACATCACTGTCTGATCACTGCGTGTGTAAACCAACATCAGTGTCTGATCACTGCGTGTGTAAACCAACATCACTGTCTGATCACTGCGTGTGTAAACCAACATCAGTGTCTGATCACTGCGTGTGTAAACTAACATCACTGTCTGATCACTGCGTGTGTAAACCAACATCAGTGTCTGATCACTGCGTGTGTAAACCAACATCACTGTCTGATCACTGCGTGTGTAAACCAACATCACTGTCGGATCACTGCGTGTGTAAACTAACATCACTGTCTGATCACTGCGTGTGTAAACCAACATCACTGTCGGATCACTGCGTGTGTAAACAACATGACTGTCTGATCACTGCGTGTGTAAACTAACATGACTGTCTGATCACTGCGTGTGTAAACCAACATCACTGTCTGATCACTGCGTGTGTAAACCAACATCACTGTCGGATCACTGCGTGTGTAAACTAACATGACTGTCTGATCACTGCGTGTGTAAACTAACATGACTGTCTGATCACTGCGTGTGTAAACTAACATGACTGTCTGATCACTGCGTGTGTAAACTAACATCACTGTCGGATCACTGCGTGTGTAAACTAACATGACTGTCTGATCACTGCGTGTGTAAACTAACATCACTGTCGGATCACTGCGTGTGTAAACTAACATGACTGTCTGATTACTGCGTGTGTAAACCAACATCACTGTCTGATCACTGCGTGTGTAAACCAACATCACTGTCGGATCACTGCGTGTGTAAACCAACATCAGTGTCTGATCACTGCGTTTGTAAACCAACATCACTGTCTGATTACTGCGTGTGTAAACCAACATCACTGTCTGATTACTGCGTGTGTAAACCAACATCACTGTCTGATCACTGCGTGTGTAAACCAACATTACTGTCTGATCACTGCATGTGTAAACTAACATCACTGTCTGATCACTGCGTGTAAACTAACATCACTGTCTGATCACTGCGTGTGTAAACTAACATCACTGTCTGATCACTGCGTGTGTAAACCAACATCACTGTTTGATCACTGCATGTGTAAACTAACATCACTGTCTGATCACTGCGTGTGTAAACTAACATCACTGTCTGATCACTGCGTGTGTAAACCAACATCACTGTCTGATCACTGCGTGTGTAAACCAACATCACTGTCTGATCACTGCGTGTAAACTAACATCACTGTCTGATCACTGCGTGTGTAAACCAACATCACTGTCGGATCACTGCGTGTGTAAACCAACATCACTGTCTGATCACTGCGTGTAAACTAACATCACTGTCGGATCACTGCGTGTAAACTAACATCACTGTCTGATCACTGCGTGTGTAAACCAACATCACTGTCGGATCACTGCGTGTAAACTAACATCACTGTCGGATCACTGCGTGTAAACTAACATCACTGTCTGATCACTGCGTGTGTAAACCAACATCACTGTCGGATCACTGCGTGTAAACTAACATCACTGTCGGATCACTGCGTGTAAACTAACATCACTGTCTGATCACTGCGTGTGTAAACCAACATCACTGTCGGATCACTGCGTGTAAACTAACATCACTGTCTGATCACTGCGTGTGTAAACTAACATCACTGTCTGATCACTGCGTGTGTAAACCAACATCACTGTCTGATCACTGCGTGTGTAAACTAACATCACTGTCGGATCACTGCGTGTGTAAACCAACATCACTGTCTGATCACTGCGTGTGTAAACTAACATCACTGTCTGATCACTGCGTGTGTAAACTAACATGACTGTCTGATCACTGCGTGTGTAAACCAACATCACTGTCTGATCACTGCGTGTGTAAACCAACATCACTGTCTGATCACTGCGTGTGTAAACCAACATCACTGTCTGATCACTGCGTGTGTAAACCAACATGACTGTCTGATCACTGCGTGTGTAAACTAACATCACTGTCTGATCACTGCGTGTGTAAACTAACATCACTGTCTGATCACTGCGTGTGTAAACTAACATCACTGTCTGATCACTGCGTGTGTAAACCAACATCACTGTCTGATCACTGCGTGTGTAAACCAACATGACTGTCTGATCACTGCGTGTGTAAACTAACATCACTGTCTGATCACTGCGTGTGTAAACCAACATGACTGTCTGATCACTGCGTGTGTAAACTAACATCACTGTCGGATCACTGCGTGTGTAAACCAACATGACTGTCTGATCACTGCGTGTGTAAACTAACATCACTGTCGGATCACTGCGTGTGTAAACCAACATGACTGTCTGATCACTGCGTGTGTAAACTAACATCACTGTCTGATCACTGCGTGTGTAAACTAACATCACTGTCTGATCACTGCGTGTGTAAACCAACATGACTGTCTGATCACTGCGTGTGTAAACCAACATGACTGTCTGATCACTGCGTGTGTAAACCAACATCAGTGTCTGATCACTGCGTGTGTAAACCAACATCACTGTCTGATCACTGCGTGTGTAAACCAACATCACTGTCGGATCACTGCGTGTGTAAACTAACATCACTGTCTGATCACTGCGTGTGTAAACTAACATCAGTGTCTGATCACTGCGTGTGTAAACCAACATCACTGTCTGATTACTGCGTGTGTAAACCAACATGACTGTCTGATTACTGCGTGTGTAAACCAACATCACTGTCTGATCACTGCGTGTGTAAACGAACATGACTGTCTGATCACTTCGTGTGTTAACTAACATCACTGTCTGATCACTGCGTGTGTAAACTAACATGACTGTCTGATCACTGCGTGTGTAAACTAACATAACTGTCTGATCACTGCGTGTGTAAACTAACATCACTGTCTGATCACTGCGTGTGTAAACTAACATCAGTGTCTGATCACTGCGTGTGTAAACCAACATCACTGTCTGATTACTGCGTGTGTAAACCAACATGACTGTCTGATTACTGCGTGTGTAAACCAACATCACTGTCTGATCACTGCGTGTGTAAACGAACATGACTGTCTGATCACTTCGTGTGTTAACTAACATCAGTGTCTGATCACTGCGTGTGTAAACCAACATCACTGTCTGATCACTGCGTGTGTAAACTAACATCAGTGTCTGATCACTGCGTGTGTAAACCAACATCACTGTCTGATTACTGCGTGTGTAAACCAACATGACTGTCTGATTACTGCGTGTGTAAACCAACATCACTGTCTGATCACTGCGTGTGTAAACGAACATGACTGTCTGATCACTTCGTGTGTTAACTAACATCACTGTCTGATCACTGCGTGTGTAAACTAACATGACTGTCTGATCACTGCGTGTGTAAACTAACATAACTGTCTGATCACTGCGTGTGTAAACTAACATCACTGTCTGATCACTGCGTGTGTAAACTAACATCAGTGTCTGATCACTGCGTGTGTAAACCAACATCACTGTCTGATTACTGCGTGTGTAAACCAACATGACTGTCTGATTACTGCGTGTGTAAACCAACATCACTGTCTGATCACTGCGTGTGTAAACGAACATGACTGTCTGATCACTTTGTGTGTTAACTAACATCAGTGTCTGATCACTGCGTGTGTAAACCAACATCACTGTCTGATTACTGCGTGTGTAAACCAACATGACTGTCTGATTACTGCGTGTGTAAACCAACATCACTGTCTGATCACTGCGTGTGTAAACGAACATGACTGTCTGATCACTTCGTGTGTTAACTAACATCAGTGTCTGATCACTGCGTGTGTAAACTAACATGACTGTCTGATCACTGCGTGTGTAAACTAACATAACTGTCTGATCACTGCGTGTGTAAACTAACATCACTGTCTGATCACTGCGTGTGTAAACCAACATAACTGTCGGATCACTGCGTGTGTAAACCAACATCACTGTCTGATTACTGCGTGTGTAAACTAACATCACTGTCGCTGTTAGACGTAACAGATCACCTGCTCACATTGAAGCCGTCAGTCCTGTTTTGAAACACATAAATAATTTTTTTATTAAATCTGCAAAACAGCCCAAGCTGAAAACTAAAACTGGAAAAAAATATTTTAACCAAAAATGTCAAAATGCAGTTTCACCAGCACTACTTTTTGCACTAATGTTATCATAATTTGCACACATTTGTTTATGTTTCTGAAATACAAATGTAAAATTTTTGTCATGCCAATGAAGTACACTTATATTGAAATTAAATTGTCTAACAGACAGACAAAGAGACAGAGACATGGTTTATTATTTATTATACTATATGTTATTTATTGGACACACAGTTTTAAAGCATTATTTGCAGAGCATCAGCGGCGCCACATGAACGGATCATCTGAACTGAAGGCCGAAACTGGATCTGAAGATGCTGTTTGTGTGTTTGTTCTGTCATTATATAAAGATATTAAACATCAGCTGAGGCTGTAAAACTCTCTAATCTTCACACAAACATAAACACACACACACAATCCTCTCCGTCTCTCTGTGTGTTTCTGTCTCTCACACAAACACAGGCTTGACAGAATACTAGAGTTTGTTTTCAGTGCGAGTGTCACTGAGATGTTTGTGTATGGAGCCATAAAGCTGCAGCCTCAGCAAATAAAAACAAATCAAAAATGCAGATTACAGACACACTCACCCGCCCCACAGATGCTACATTAATCTGAGATCACACGCGCGCGCACACACACACACACACAGTCTGAAGCAAATAAAATCCACTCAAACAGTCATTCATAAAACACTGTTTGCATATAATGACAGTAACAGCAGGAGAATCTGTGTGTTTCTGTGTGTGTGTGTGTCTGAGAGAGAGAGAGAGAGAGAGAGAGAGTGTGTGTGTGTATGAAAGAGTGTGTGTGTATTTGAGAGAGAAAGAGAGAGAGAGTGAGTGTGTGTGTGTGTGTGTGTGTGAGAGAGAGAGAGAGAGAGAGAGAGAGAGGGAGAGGGAGAGGGAGAGGGAGTGTGTGTGTGTGTGTGAGAGAGAGAGAGTGTGTGTGAGTGTGTGTCTCTCCTTTAACCCAGTAAACTCTCTATACTCCTTTAACTCGAATACCTTTAAAGATATTAAACATCAGCTGAGGCTATTCATTCTCTCGGTGATTTCTCTCTTACATGACTCGAGGTGTGACATTAAAACGCACAAAAGCTCAATTTCTCCATATGATATTATTAATTTATTAATTTATGCATGCATGTATTTATGTATTTATTTAAGCATGCATGCATGCATGCATCTATTTATTTATTAATGTGTGTGTGTGTGTTAAATCCGCAGATTTGTCTGCCCATCATCTTCCACCCGCTGAAGTAATGCGCGATCTTGGCTCGAATCCACGCTCATGTTTGCGTAAATAAATCCGGCCGCGCGCGCTCCCGCGGCGCTCGTGACCCGCGCAGTCTGCGCTGATGCTGTTGAGTGGCGGACGCGCACATGAAGGCGAAGGAAAACTACCTGAGAGGATTTTTCCAGGGATTTCTGTGTGTCAGCATCGAGGAGTCGCCGCCGTAAGTGAAGTTTTCTTCCATTTGCGCACTTTGATCGAGCCGGAACGCACCTGTGCGCGTGCGCGACGCCGCGGAGGAGGATGAGGATGATGGAGCTCGTGCTCGTGTACTCTGAAGGAAAGACGCCTGAAATCAGGTGAGAATACACAGGTATTCAAATATATGAATGAACACAGAATGATTGTGTTTACTTCAGGATCAGGTGTCTCACCTGAGGATCACATAACACACACACACGCGCGCGCGCTCTCTCTCTCATTCACACAAACAAACAAGCACACTTACACACAGCCGTTCTGCATAAAACAAACACGTTTCTTTTCCATTGTGAACTTTAATGACATAAACTCATTTGATATAAAAAAGTATGCAATAGATGTAGGTATGAAATGATGTAGACGTGTGTGTGTTTGAGCTAAACATAAACTCACTGCTCTTCATATTCTGTGTGTGTGACTCTATAAGTGTGATTCTGTTCAGTGTTGATGAAGTCTCACCTGGATGAGGTCATGTGACCTCTGACCTCTAAAGGAGAGATGAAGTGTGAATGATGATATGCTGTGCGCTGAAGCGTTATGAACAGCACACACACACACACACACACACACACACACACACACACACACTCGTGTCAGCGGTAATATGGCTTTGATTTCCATAAAATGCGTACAAATTATAAAATGGAATGAACGTGTGTGTGTGTGTGTGTGTGTCTGTCGAGTCACTTTGGAGTGTGAAATGTATACCAGTAACTAATAAATGATCATTGGTATCAAACGAGTGTGTGTGTGTGTGTGTGTGTGTGAGAGAGAGAGAGAGAGAGAGAGAGAGAGAGAGAGAGAGAGAGAGAGAATAAGTGTGTTTGAGAGTATTAGTGTGTGTGTGAGAGTGAGTATGCCTATGAGAGCGGGTGTGTGTGTGTGTGTGTGTTTATCTGAGTGTATCTGTGAGGGCAAGTGAATGAATATTAGTGAGTGTATGTTTGAGAGTGTGTGTGTGTTTGAGTGTATGTGAGAGGGACAGTTAGTGAGTGTGTGAGAGAGTTTGTTTGTGTGATTGTATGTATGAGTAAGGGTCTGAGTGTGTATCATTGAGCTTGTGTGTGTGTGTATTATTGAGTGTGTGACAGCACATCTGGTAAGAGCGAGTGCATGTGGAAGAGTGAATGATTAGTGAGTGTGTGTGTGTGTGTGTGAGAGGGACAATTAGTGAGTGTGTGAGAGTACGTGTTTGAGTGAGTGAGTTTGTGTGTGTGTGTGTGTGGCACATCTGATGCTCTTTTAAGGGCATGAAGTTTAAACCCTTGAGCACTTTTTAAAGATGCTTAATGGACTGAAACAGACGCGCTGGTGTAAACAAACAGCCGGATGAACGCCGTCATTTCAGCCCTTCTGAAGATTAGAGCGTCTCTCACTGCGGCCGGAGGAACACACACACACACACACACACACACACACACACACACACACACACACACTCTCAGATCTGCACTCGTCTCACGGGTCGAGGCTCTGCTGTTCATTCACACTGAATCTGTGAATGTGTTTCAGCGATCACACAGATGTGGACAGATGTGAGACGCCCTCGTCCTGGGAAACATGAATAAAGCCACACACACACACACACACACACACACACACACACACACACACTCACTCGTGTTCTGAGAACATCTAATCATTTCATCATTCATTTCATCTTCATCATCAGTTTAATTCACATTTCCTTTTCCAAAGTTTGGGGAAGGACATTTATAATGTTACAAAAGATTCATATCAAATAAATGCTGATCTTTTGAATTTTCTGTTCATCAAAGAAAAATAAATGTCACTGTTTCAACAAATATGAGCTGCATTCAACAACGGTAATAATGAAATGATTTGCATAAAAGATGCTATAATTCATGTTTGATTGTAGTAAGGAAAAAATTGGTAGAAATTGTTGATATAAAAATGTGTTGGACAGTGAATTATTGATTCACACACACACATACTCACGCACACACGCTCTCACACACACACTCTCTCTCTCTCTCTCACACACACACACACACACACACACTTATATACTCTCATACAGTGGTGTGAAAGTGTTTTCTCCCTCCTTGTTTTTATTTTATTTTTTGCATGTTTGTCACAAATGTTTCAGATCATCAGAAACACTTAAATATTAGTGAAAGAAAACACAAGTAAACACAAAATGCAGTTTTTAAACGAAGGTTGTTATTATTAAGGGAAAACCAAACCCAACTCCACATGCCGTGTGTGAGGAAGTGTTTCCTCTAAACCTGGCCGGAGATGAAACCCACGGCGGAGCACAGAGAAGATGAAGCCTCGGCTCGTTCTTACCAGAAACATCTGATGATCCTCCAGAGATTTCTCTCTGTGACTGACGAGACAAAAGTTGAGCTGTTTGGGAGGTGTGTGTCTCGTTACATCTGCTGTAAAAGTAACACTGCATTTCAGAACAAGAACATCATCGCAACCGTAAGTATGGTGGTGGTAGTGTGATAGTCTGGCCTGAATCCTGTAGAGACGCTGATGTTCATGCTCTAATCCTCCAGTGTGTGTGAATCACATCAGTTCTGCCGAGACGAGCGGCACAGACGTCCTCCAGCGCTGGGAATCACACACACCTGCCTGCAGTCGCTGCTGCTCAAACCGGCACTGTTTTTAGAGGAAACGCTTTCACACGGGGCATCTAGATTTGGATTTTGTTTTTCCCTTAATAATAACAACCTTTAAAAAGTAAATACAAAATGCAGTTATCTTTATTATGACTAATATTTACATTCGTTTGATAATCTGAAACATTGAAGTGTGACAAACATGGAAAAAAAAAAAAATTTTCACACCACTGTACACACACACACACACACACACACACACACATACTCACAATCACACATACACACACACATATACTCACAATCACACACACACTCACAATCACACATACACACACACATACTCACAATCACACATACACACACACACACACACACATATACTCACAATCACACATACACACACACACATACAATCACACACTTGCATACATAAATACTTACAAACACGCACTCACATATACTCACAATCACACACATATGCTTCACAAACTTACTCATACTCTCTCTCACACACACACACACACACACACACATCCTCTCTCTCACTCACACACACACACACTCACAACGCATGTGCTGTGTCTCTGGCAGCTCCTTATTTTGTTGTAGCTTTAATACATTAAACACTGCCAACATTTGATTATGCAAACATGATGCTTGGAGTCCCGGACAATCACACTGAGACTCTCTCTCTCACACACACACACACACACACACACACACACACACACACACACACACACACACACACACACACACACACACACACACACTTACACTCATCTGTTCTTCATGCATGCATACACACCACCCACTGCTTGACCAGCTCATAATCTGCGACAGTGCTGTCGTAATACTCCTGGATATGTGAATCTCTGTCGCCAAGCTTTTTGCATGTACATTGAACTTATTTTGACCTTTGACCTCTCCATGTATGATAGTGAGGGCGGGGCAATAATCTGTCAATCACATGAGATCCACCAATAGCAAACCACAACCATCCAATCAATTCACAATCAAGCCTGTCTACATTTGTTCTTGTTTGAGAAGCGATTCACGCCATATACAGAACAATAGAGGAGAAAAGACGAGTGCAAAGTTTAAAACATGCATCCAGTTAATTCTCTCTCGCTCTCTCTCTAGGCTGTGAGAGGGCGATCAGAGAGACTTTCTGTTGTTGGTAATGAGAAGGAGCAGCCCCTCTGCCAGCTGGTGAGTGTTTCAGATCTCTATAATACACACTTCAAAAGACTTCAAAATACATTACATGACATGCATTGATGGACTATTTATTTGCAAGATCATGATTAAACATCAGTGTGTCCTGTAATGTGTGTATGTTTCCCTGCAGGCGGGTCTCCAGATGTGTGTGGCTGCTGATTGGAGGAGGCTGTACGGGTGGGTGGTGCTCCAGTGGGTAGTGGGCGTGGCTTTGCCAGGGCCGTGTGCCCAGCGCTGTGACTGCGGGCCCAGGCTGCCAATAGTGAACTGTTCATCGAGACAGCTCTCGTCCGTTCCCGAGGGCATCCCTGGCGACACCCAGATGCTCAACCTGACCCTCAACCAGCTGAAGAGCGTGGTGAGGCGGCGCTTCTCCGGCCTGACTCAGTTACGCGAGCTGGATCTCAGCGACAACATGCTGACGGTGATCGAGGTCGAGGCCTTCGCCGGCCTGCAGAACCTGCTCACACTGAGACTGTCCCGCAACCGGCTGAAGATCATTCCCGTCGGAGCCTTCTCCGGCCTCCCGAACGTGCAGTTTCTGGACGTCAGCGAGAACGAGATCCTGGTGTTCCTGGACGACATGTTCCGAGAGATGCCGTCTCTGCAGAAGCTGGAGGCCAGCGAGAACGACCTGGTGTTCATCTCCAACCGTGCGTTCAGCGGCCTGGCCAACCTGCAAGAGCTGAATCTGGACCGGTGCAACCTGACGTCGGTGCCGGTGGAGGCTCTGTCGCACCTCACCGGACTCTTGCAGCTGCGCTTCTGCCGACTCGGCCTCACCACGCTTCCCAACAACTCCTTCCGGCAGCTGGGCCGTCTGCGGGAGCTCCGCGTGTCTCGCTGTCCCTGGTTGGACTCGCTGGCCGCCAACAGTCTGATCGGACTCAATCTCACGTCGCTGACGCTCAGCCACTGCAACCTGAGCGCCGTCCCGTATTCCCCGCTGCATCACCTCGTCTACCTGCGATACCTGGACCTGTCCTACAATCCCATCACCACCATCCTCTCCGATCTCCTCGGGGATTTGCTGCGCCTTGAAGAGCTGCATTTGGTCGGCGCCGGACTCTTGCGAGTCGAACCGGGCGCTTTCCGCAACCTCGCCTTTTTCCGGCTCCTCAACGTGTCGGACAACCGCCTGGTGACGCTGGAGGAGTCGGCGTTCCACTCCGTCGGCACCCTGGAGGTGCTTCGGCTAGACGGGAACCCGCTTGCGTGCGACTGCCGTCTGCTGTGGGTGATGCGCAGACGCCTGAGGCTTCGCTTCGAGGGCCGTTCGCCCACCTGCGGCTCACCTGTGCAGGTGCAAGGCCGCATGTTCCACGACTTCACGGAGGTCGAGCTCCCGAGGCTGTTCACCTGCCGGCAGGCTCGCATTCTGACCCGGAAGCCGCAGGACGTGCGGACGGACGAAGGCCACACGGTTCTGTTCTTCTGCGCGGCGGACGGAGACCCGGCGCCGTCCATCATCTGGCTGAACCCGAAGCGCTCCGTCCTCTCCGGCTCCGGCAGGATCCGCGTCCTGCCCAACGGGACGCTGGAGGTGCGTTACGCGCAGGTGCAGGATAGCGGATACTACCTGTGCATCGCCTCGAACGCCGCGGGGAACGACAGCGTCTCCGTGAGCCTGCGGGTGCGCGGGTTTCCGGCGTCCACTCGAAACCGATCAGGTCCGTTCTTTCTGGAGGGCTGGAGCTTCACGTCCGGTCAAGCGCCGGTCAACGGATCGCAGCCGTTCCCGTTTGACGTGAAGACGCTGGTGATCGCGGTGACCATGGGCTTCCTGTCGTTCCTGAGCTCCGTGGCCGTTTGCTTTATCTTCATGTTTTTCTGGAGTCAGAGCAAAGGACAGATCAAACACACGGCGACCATCGACTTCGTCCCGCGCAGCTCCGCGTCGGCGGCAGGAGGCGGACGGACGGCCATGGAGACGGGCAGGTTCACCATGAAGCTCATCTGAAGCCCAGGAGAACGTTTGAGGTGCTACTGATCTAACGTGATGAACACACTTCCTGAGTCCTCGCATGAGTGCCGCTCACAGCATTGAGCGATTGTTCTTCCTCACGATTGTTTTCCAGCAACCAAACATTCAAAATGAATTTGAGAAAAGGATCAAAGTTAAGTGTGATTATTATACGTGGGTTATTACCCATTTATAATAAATCATATTTTTCATCCATCAATTTTATGGATGAAATTATATCCATAAAAATACATGTTTTTTGCTTGAAATAAAATAAATCTAAAGTGTGTTTATATAAAAGTATAAAAACAACTTATTTTCTCAATTTCACTTGATGTAATGTAAGCTAAAACTGAAAACTCTCTATATATAGATATTTAAAAACAATAAAAAATTATAAACACTCAACAGAATGATTAAAATGAAAACTATTAACTATAGTATCTCAACGATACTAAAATAACTTTTAAGGGAGTGAAAAAACTGAACTTCATTCAAATGATTGATTTTTTTAATTTTTTTTTTTAAAATTTTATTAAGCATTAACTTGTTTAATTTTGATCTGTTTCTCAACAGTTTATTGATATTTTCTCGTTTCTCAAAACTTTGGCATCTCAGATTTCTGCTTATATTTGGTTGTTGAATCTGGATGTAAATGTGATCGTCAGTGGGACGATATTGAGCTTTAGAAGGTTAGATCAGTGATGTTTTCTGTTGAACTGCATGAATGCATGAGCGACGCCGTCGTGAAGCTTTACTGGAGCAGATCCAGACAGAAGATCTCAGGTCATTAACCTCACAATCAGTCAGGCTAAAGGAGTTATCAGTTATTCAGAGATATTGAATGCATCTCAGGTTTGTGTGAATGTCTGGAATGATTGCATGTGTTTTATGAGTTTGCAGACTGTGAGTTTGCTTTAAAACAATCTTTATGCATTTACGCATATATGCAATACAACTCAGAGCAATATTGTACCATCATGCTGTTTATTTCCATAAATAATCGTTTCAAGCTGTTCGTTTCAGATTCTGTGGGTTCAGATGAGTTTTGCATTAATGACTCTTGAATTCTTATGAAGAATCTCATCTCTGTGTGTTCTTTGTCTTATGGCAGATATTAAGATGCTCATCTCTTTTTAGAAACATCAGGGGTTTGTGTGTCATGATTTTTATTGTTCTTAAGACGCTATTTTAAATGTATTAATATTTGAGAACGACTGCGTTAGTTTAGATATTTCCATTCACTATTTTTACTGTTTGTTTTTGTTTTAAATAATCCATTTACTTTTTAATTTTGTGGAAAATCAATGTAATGTCTTTATATTCAATTAATCAGTTTTGCGATTTCTGTAAGAAATGATTGCCAAAACCATTAAAGTTTTCTTTAAATTAGTTGTTTGATCCAGTGCTTATGTGTATGTGTGTATATTTCACAGGATTTTTTGGCAGACAGGAGAATTCCAGGTCCTGAAGCAGCAAAACAGCCCCAGACTATTACACTACCACCACCATACTTACTGTTGCTATGATGTTCTTTATTTGAAGTTCCTTGTTACTTTTACACCGGATGTAATGAGACACACACCTCCAAAAAGTTCAACTTTTGTCTCGTCAGTCACAGTGTATCTTGGGATCATCAAGATGTTTTCTGGCACAAGACAAGCTTTAATGTTCTCTTTGCTCAGCTGTGGTTTTGTCTTGGATCTCTGCCGTTGTTGCTCAGTCTCTTTCTCATGCTGGAGTCATGAACTCTGAGCTTCACTGAGGAAAGTGAGGCCTGCAGTTCTTTGGATGTTGTTGTGGGTCTTTAGTGAGTCCTGAATGAGTCGTTGAGCTCTTGGGGTAATTGTGGGTCGGTTGCTCCTGGGAAGCTTCACCACTCTTTCATGTTTTCTCCATTTGTGAATAATGGCTCTCACTGTGATTCGCTGGAGTCCCATAGCGATGATAAACCAGGTGTGATAAACCACAGTTACGTTTTAACAGGGGGCAAACTATTTTCCTACAGGGCAATTTTGTATTTGTATTTTGTTTTCCCTTAATTTAATTAATATACATAGAAAGAGAGAGAATCATCCCATGCGCGGTTGATCTGCATTTAGACATTTTCTCTGCTGTAATGTATTTCTATAATAGAAATGTGTTTGTAATACATCTTACCTTTCAAGCAATGTGGAAGCAAAATGACTAAACATAAAAGATAAACATTTGCAGCCATGTTAATTTTGCAAACAAACTTAGTTTAATAAGTCTTCTCTTTACAATTGGCATCAAATAAACAATATAGTTTGTATTCACAGTGTTTGAAAGATTTTTAAACAAAGACTGAAAAATTATTACAAAAATAGATGATGATATTCATCATGTAAATCGGCCTTAAAAACAATAAGAAGAAAAGGAGATATGGCACACTTTTTTTTAAAGTCAGTTTCCATGGTGACTCGTGGATTCATGACTCTGTTGAGAATGTCTTGTGTGTTAATCCTGAACAAACTCTGGGTTTGCTGAACTTACTCCTGGATGCATTTTTGGACCCAACATTCCTAGAGTCAGCAAAGTTTGGGTTATTCAAGTATGAGTTGAGGGTATTTTTGAGGTTAAGATAACCTGCTTTCTGGAACATCCTCCTGATCTCTACCCTGGAGCTTTAACTGGGCGTTTAGTTTGTCTCAGTGTGAGAGCAGGAGCTTGTGCTTGTTGGAGTTGAGGTAATGGTTGGGGTTGTATTTGTGGTTGATGTAACGGTTGTGGTTATGGTTGGTGTTGAGGTTCCTCAAATTGTAAATCACTTTGGATAAAAGCGTCTGCTTAATGAATAAATGTAAATGTGAATGGTAGGGTTTGTGGTCATTGCTCGTGTCTGGGGATCTGGCTCCTCCTGCTGCTCAGCGCCTCTCATTACAGCCACTGCTGTTCGACGGGTTCTGCACTCATTGCTAAACTGTGGCGAGATTTTTGGAGATATTTTACTTCAAGCGAACATCCATTTTAACTGTAAATGTAGAGTCAGTTAGTGTGTTGTTGTTTCCCAGCTTCATCAGTAGTTTAATGATTTTGCGGTGTAGCCCTTGGCACGTTTGCAGATTCTTTGAGGATATGGATGGATTTGCTGGATTTAGCAAGAACTGATTAGAACATCAATGTGTTTCTTGAATGCAATGCAAGTTGCTTTGGATAAAAGCGTCTGATAAATCCAAAAATGTAATCTGTTTCGGCTGATTTAAGGCTCTGTAATCATAAGAGATGTGGTGTGTGTGACCATGCAGAGCCGCGTTTACACACATCGAGCAAATTAAATGCTTAATTTCTGAATCTCTTGTCTTGACTTAGAGCTGAAAGTGTAATTTAACTATTTCATGTTGAACAGTAAAAATTCAGTAATTAACAGCAGGTATAAACTGCTTGTATCATCAGTGCTCACATTTGATTGGTTGATGGATTCTGTGCTCGCGGTTGATTGGTTGATGGTAAGCTTGCGGTAACTGATGAAGAATCCGCATGTTTTGAGGAGTTTTCCGTTCAAGTGTAGTGTCTGTTCTTGTCAGTGTAATATCTGATATGGGTTCCATTCGAGCATTATATATTAAATGGATTTTGGGATCAGGGAGATGGGATAGGAGATAGCCCCGCCCACTTCACGCATCAGCCCGGTATACATAGTTCCCATAGTTTTGGAATGTGGGTGGAGTCAACCTCCGGTCGCCATGCTCTAGGGCAGGCTCAGAGCTTGAAGCATCTACCACGCGTGACGCCGAAACAGGTCGAAATCAAATCTTAAGTAGAAATGGCAACAAAGATGTGTTAGAGAAAGTAGTACGCGAAAGATACGCGGCTAAGGTGAGCCTAATCGCGGCATTGATCCGTACGAAACTGACAGTAACGTCTGATGCCTCCCGGACATTACCTACATAGACATCTTAAATTATTGAGTAAACACGAAAAGTGCTTACATTTTAGAGGATTTGAAAAGTTACAAATCGCTTGAAGCTGTTAACCTAAGCTGAGTAGCTTGTATGAAGTGGTCTGAGCAGATTTCCTAATGCTTCGACGGCAGATCTTTTCTGTTTGCTAAACATGTCCGTTGTCGCTCTTCACTAAACGTCTTCGTTTGCTCTACTTCAAATGTCCTCACAACAGGTTTTGTGTAAAAACTACGTTTCACGGAATTGTCTGCACGGTTTTTACGATCTTTAACCGAGCTTGTATTACCCATTGTGTGACTGCAAATTGTATTCAAGAAACACGCGTTGCCCCACAGCATGGGCGATGACGTCATACGGGAACTATGTATTGCAGTTATTCCGGGTCAGGTGCGCCCCATCCGGGGAACAAGATGGGGAAAGACGTTTATTCGGAAGAATTAAAGGTAAAGGTGTTTTTAATTATTTACACTTATGCTTACACATTTTCTCATACCTACTCTCTCATTAAAACACTTATATATTTACTTTTATATGTATGCACACGCACATTTACTCTCACTCATATACTCACACACACTCACATATTTACTCTCGCTTTTACACACTCATTATCAATATTATTGTTTATCAAGCGTAAGAATGTGCATTACATTCATGTTTCAAATGAATGAAGTTTGCGTGTACTTTTGATCAGCCATTACCAATTTCTCATGATCACATTCCACTATACACTATCCACTCGGACACTATGAGTGTTTTCTATGTGCATATCTCTCAGCGTTATCTATGTGTATATATCTATGGCCAGATTATTTACTCGCGGTAATGACAACACGCGCTTTTCATTTCTTTTGCTGCGTTCAGATCCTCAAACTGGGTTAAAAGTTATGGAAATGCTAATCTAGTACCTCAGTTTCTCACAGCCTCGTTTTCATCTGTTAAATTAAAAATGGCTTCTTTACGTCAGTGATGGACACGCCCACAACCTTTATGAGTTTCCCGCTCGAAATTACAAGCAAGAGACCTGCTCTTATGTGCTTAGTTTAGTTACGAAATTCATAAACTTCACAAGTGATACTCACTCTCACACTTCCAAAATGAACAGATTGATCAAATAAAAACACGTCGTTTGTTAAGCATGTATATATTTGTTTATTTGTTTGTTGAAATACTTAAAGTTTTGTAATATTTCCCCAGAAAAATGTAAACTTCTTCATATTCACAAAAAGAAAGACATTTCTGTTTATCAATCATTGTCATTAAAATGAAAGTCATAATTACAATAATAATCATATTTGAATATAATATCTTTATAATAATAATAACAATATGAACATTCAAAACATCACTCCATATTCAGAGATGCTCCACTCGAGAATCAACAAATCTGTCCCGCATTCGAGAATATTTCCATGGGTAAATATATAAATATATACATCCTACGCTCCTGAATGGGGTCAGGGGTCAGTGCTATGGCTTGTCCGTGTCTATGGCTAAATTGGCGGGTGGTTCCCGTTCATCATGAAGACAGAAACTCATAGCAGAAAGAACTAGTGCTACACGATGGGAAAAGATACACGATCACGACCTGTGGTAGCAGAACTGACCCCGCCAAACGTCCTTCACCTTATTGAAATCTACGTCTCCATGGCGACACGTGCGTGTGTTCAGCCAATCAGAGCTCAGTATGGGAACTGTAGGCACAGAAACACTGTTCATCATCATCATCGTTTTTTCATAACTATTATTACCTGAAATGCAGACAAAAGTAATACTTCCAACAAAAAAAGGTAAATAAAGAAGAAAGCAAGTGACTAAAGGCCCAGCGAAGCAGCTACTGGCGTATATGATCCATCAAACACCGAGAAAAGAGAAAACTCAAGCGACTTAAAATGAGAGAAGCGTTGGATCTGGACTCTATGTACAGAAGTCAGCAGCCGTGGGTGTGCGACCCGTGAGCCGCCGTGAAGATCCGCCGCGCCTGCAGGGAAGCACCGAAGCTCAGCGTATGTGTGACATCATCACCATCATCATCATCATCACAACTGACCATCATTCAAAGGGTTCGACCTCTCATCAAAAAGCACGTCTGGAGTGATGAAACGTGTTAAAAATACATTTTTAGGGCTCTATTACGTACATTCGGTCTTTCATAGAAATGTATTCGGTTTTAATGTTCAAATAAATTTTAGTAGCTAAAAAAAAACATTTTGAGAAAAATCGTGAAACTGCTATAATTTCATTGAATCCATTTGAATTAAACGTTAAAATCAAAAAGCACGTCTGGAGTGATGAAACGTTAAAAATACATTTTTAGGGCATACGTGTAAATGTTTTTTTAACGTTTTTTACGTTTAAATGTTACATTGGTCTTTCATCGAAATGTATTCGGTTTCATGTTGACATAAATTGTAGTAGCTGAAAAAAAGCATTTTTCGAGAATAATCATTGAAATCATGAAACTGCTATAATTTAATTTAATCCATTTTAGTGAAACATTGGGCCACTTTGTACATGCTTTTTAATTACAACTACATACGTTTAAATGTTACGTTTTTCTCAAATTCCGTCTTTCATCGAAATATATTTGGATTCTGTTTTGATGTTCAAATAAATTTTCGAGAACAATCATTGAAATCATGAAACTGCTATATTTTAACTGAATCCATTTCAATTGAACGTTAGTAATCGAAAAGCACAGCTAATTAATTGAAACTAATACAATTAAACAAAAATGCATGAAAAGTAATTTTAGGGTCCGATGAACTTTCTTAAATTCAATTTTATTTTTTACCAGATTCCATTTGAATGGTTTGATTAAAATTTAAATCATCAAAAAGTGTATTAAGTGAATTCATACAAAAATTTAACCAATGAATATAACGAAACTCAGAAATTCTATTGTCAATTATCATTTTTCTTGTTAAATTCAATTAAACGATTGAATTTGAATAATTTTTAAAAATGTAATCAAACGAAAGCGTTACAGTTCCTTTCATTTTTTTGGCAAACAAAGTGTCGCACAACTATAGATTTACGGTTATAAATTGAAACATGGAAGAAAGATTGTCTGACCAAAAATATTAATAATATTATTATTACTTTGAGAAATAAATTCTTATGTACAATAGTAATATTTATTTCTGTCACAATTTCTTCAAGTTAAACAAGCTTTTATTTTGGCGGGTTTTGAGCTTCAGAGTATCTGACGATAGATTATGAAGTTAATAATAATAATTATAATATGACGTTTTTTCTATAAGCTTGACGTCAGCGGCGGCTCACTGCGGTCTGAAGAGAGATGAACGCTGGAGTTTGGCTCTGAATCTCTTCACACACTCACACACACGCGCACACACACATACGTGCGCTCGCTCTCCCCGGCGTCTTCAGACGGAGGAATCGCGTCTCAGAGAGGAGCATGAGATAAACCGAGTGTCCCACTCACTCAAGTCAAGTCTTTTTTTGCCCTGTTGTTCTCAGTGAAGCTCTTTAGGCACGGAGAGGAGAGCCGCTCGCGACAGGAAGGGGCGGGGCTCTGAGCGGCAGCGCAGCGTCTGATTGGCTCAGAAAGAATCAAGCCCCTCAAAACATCATTTGAAAAAAACAAGATTCGTTATAGAGTCATTATTAGGAAGTTGAGGCTGCAACTGATCAAAAATACACACACACGTACACAAACAAACTCCTGCAGTAAAGAGAGAGAGAGAGAAGCAAGGGATGACAGAAGAGAATGAGAGAACTCGTCATGCTGTCTCTCTCTCTCCGCCTGCGTTGATTTTCTTTGTGCTATCGGTGTGATTGTTTCGGCCTCAAGATGCTGATTGTCGTCCATTTGGCTCAAAAAAGACAAAGACAGCCGGAGAGAGAGACACATCTGAGAAATATATATATTTATATATCACTTATATACACACACACACACAAACATATATATAAATATATATACTCTCAGCTTGTGCTTGTGAGAGTGAGAGAGAGAAAGAGAAGGAGTGAAAAAGTCTTTTTTTTGTAGAGTCGGTCTTCCTGCTCAGGCTCCGCCTCTCTCTTCTCTCTCAGCCAATCATCAGACATTCCTGGGATGAGGTTCAGCCAATCACATGTCGTCTAGTCCTGCCCGGGCCAATCATGTTCCAGAGTGGGTACCATAAATCGGCTGGAGGAGAAACAGAAGCTGAGATTCAGGGTTATCATCGCCAACTAAACCGTTAAAAACATGACATCAAATACTGAAAAGTATTAAAAACAGAAGAAAAAAAAAAGAAATTTTGACAGAGAGTAAAGTAAGTTTTATTAACTTGAAACAAATACATGAATGATAAATACAAATAAATGAAATAAGCAAATAGCAATATTAAATAAAATAATAATATGATAAAAGCAAATAAAATTAACAAAAAAGTCTGATTAAAAATAATTTTATAATGGTAATAAAACTCAAACACTGCCAATTCAATATAAAATCTCATTAAAATTCATCACAACGGGAATAATTAATACAATATTCATCATACATTTAAATGCATTTAAATAAAGTCATGAGCGCGACCTTCAGAAACGGATGAGTGACATGAATAAATGATGACAGAACTGATGAGACGTGGAGGACAGAAGTGAAGCATAAATGTGTTCGCGCTGCTCATTCTCCATCAGCCAATCACAGGCCTCGCTCTGAGGACGTGCTGTCACTGTCAGCCAATCACACGCCCCGTGACCAACAAAACATCATCAGATATTAGTTTCTCTGTAAAGGTCCGTTCACAGCAACAACCATGACTGTAATGATGATCATAAAGTTAAAATAAGAAAACAGCAGAGTCCTCAGCAATAACGACACAGAGGAACGATATCGTCCAGCTCATGAACGATAAAAGCACTAACAGCCAATCAGAATCCAGCCAGCTCTAAAGAGCACGAGCATTCAACGAGACAGACGACAACCTGCAACGCTTATAATAAACAGAAAGATAGTGGACACTAATATAGTTATCACAATAGTTATCACTATATTTATCGTTATAGTTATCACAATAGTTATTGTTATAGTTATCGTTATAGTTATCACTATAGTTATTGTTATAGTTATCACAATAGTTATTGTTATAGTTATAGTTATCACCATAGTTATTGTTATAGTTATCAATATAGTTATCGTTATAGTTATCACTATAGTTATTGGTATATTTATCGTTATAGTTATCGTTATAGTTATCACAATAGTTATTGTTATAGTTATAGTTATCACTATAGTTATTGGTATATTTATCGTTAAAGTTATCACTATCGTTATTGTTATAGTTATCGTTATAGTTATCACTATAGTTATTGTTATAGTTATCACAATAGTTATTGTTATAGTTATCACAATAGTTATTGTTATAGTTATTGTTATAGTTATCACAATAGTTATTGTTATAGTTATCAATATAGTTATCGTTATAGTTATCACTATAGTTATTGGTATATTTATCGTTATAGTTATCGTTATAGTTATCACAATAGTTATTGTTATAGTTATAGTTATCACTATAGTTATTGGTATATTTATCGTTAAAGTTATCACTATCGTTATTGTTATAGTTATCACTATAGTTATTGTTATAGTTATCACTATAGTTATTGTTATAGTTATCACTACAGTTATCGTTATAGTTATTGTTATAGTTATCACTATAGTTATTGTTATAGTTATCACAATAGTTATTGTTATATTTATCGTTATAGTTATCGTTATAGTTATCACAATAGTTATTGTTATAGTTATCGTTATAGTTATCACAATAGTTATCGTTATAGTTATCACAATAGTTATTGTTATAGTTATCACTATAGTTATTGTTATAGTTATCACAATAGTTATTGTTATAGTTATCACTATAGTTATTGTTATGGTTATCGTTATAGTTATCGTTATAGTTATCGTTATAGTTATCACAATAGTTATTGTTATAGTTATCGTTATAGTTATCGTTATAGTTATCACTATAGTTATTGTTATAGTTATCGTTATAGTTATCACAATAGTTATCGTTATAGTTATCACAATAGTTATTGTTATAGTTATCACTATAGTTATTGTTATAGTTATCACAATAGTTATTGTTATAGTTATCACTATAGTTATCGTTATAGTTATCACAATAGTTATTGTTATAGTTATTGTTATAGTTATCACAATAGTTATTGTTATAGTTATCACTATAGTTATTGTTATAGTTATCACAATAGTTATTGTTATAGTTATCACTATAGTTATTGTTATAGTTATCATTATAGTTATCACTATAGTTATCGTTATAGTTATCACTATAGTTATTGTTATAGTTATCGTTATAGTTATCACAATAGTTATTGTTATAGTTATCACTATAGTTATTGTTATAGTTATCACAATAGTTATTGTTATAGTTATCGTTATAGTTATCACTATAGTTATTGTTATAGTTATCACTATAGTTATTGTTATAGTTATCACTATAGTTATTGTTATAGTTATCACAATAGTTATTGTTATAGTTATCACTATAGTTATCACAATAGTTATTGTTATAGTTATCACTATAGTTATTGTTATAGTTATCACTATAGTTATTGTTATAGTTATCACAATAGTTATTGTTATAGTTATCGTTATAGTTATCACTATAGTTATTGTTATAGTTATCGTTATAGTTATCACTATAGTTATCGTTATAGTTATCACTATAGTTATTGTTATAGTTATCACAATAGTTATTGTTATAGTTATCACTATAGTTATTGTTATAGTTATCACTATAGTTATTGTTATAGTTATCGTTATAGTTATCACTATAGTTATTGTTATAGTTATCACAATAGTTATTGTTATAGTTATCGTTATAGTTATCACAATAGTTATCGTTATAGTTATCACTATAGTTATTGTTATAGTTATCACAATAGTTATTGTTATAGTTATCACTATAGTTATTGTTATAGTTATCGTTATAGTTATCACTATAGTTATTGTTATAGTTATCACAATAGTTATTGTTATAGTTATCGTTATAGTTATCACAATAGTTATCGTTATAGTTATCACTATAGATATTGTTATAGTTATCACAATAGTTATTGTTATAGTTATCACTATAGTTATCGTTATAGTTATCACAATAGTTATTGTTATAGTTATCACTATAGTTATTGTTATAGTTATCACAATAGTTATTGTTATAGTTATCGTTATAGTTATCACTATAGTTATTGTTATAGTTATCGTTATAGTTATCACTATAGTTATCGTTATAGTTATTGTTATAGTTATCACAATAGTTATTGTTATAGTTATCACAATAGTTATTGTTATAGTTATCACTATAGTTATTGTTATAGTTATCGTTATAGTTATCACTATAGTTATTGTTATAGTTATCGTTATAGTTATCACTATAGTTATTGTTATAGTTATCACAATAGTTATTGTTATAGTTATTGTTATAGTTATCACTATAGTTATTGTTATAGTTATCACAATAGTTATTGTTATAGTTATCACTATAGTTATTGTTATAGTTATCGTTATAGTTATCACTATAGTTATCGTTATAGTTATCACTATAGTTATTGTTATAGTTATCACAATAGTTATTGTTATAGTTATCACTATAGTTATTGGTATAGTTATCACTATAGTTATTGTTATAGTTATCGTTATAGTTATCACTATAGTTATTGTTATAGTTATCGTTATAGTTATCACTATAGTTATTGGTATAGTTATCGTTATAGTTATCACAATAGTTATCGTTATAGTTATTGTTATAGTTATCGTTATAGTTATCACTATAGTTATTGTTATAGTTATCACAATAGTTATTGTTATAGTTATCACAATAGTTATTGTTATAGTTATCACTATAGTTATTGTTATAGTTATCGTTATAGTTATCACTATAGTTATTGTTATAGTTATCGTTATAGTTATCACTATAGTTATTGGTATAGTTATCGTTATAGTTATCACAATAGTTATCGTTATAGTTATCACAATAGTTATCGTTATAGTTATCACTATAGTTATTGGTATAGTTATCGTTATAGTTATCACAATAGTTATTGTTATAGTTATCGTTATAGTTATCACAATAGTTATCGTTATAGTTATCACAATAGTTATCGTTATAGTTATCACTATAGTTATTGTTATAGTTATCGTTATAGTTATTGTTATAGTTATCGTTATAGTTATCACAATAGTTATCGTTATAGTTATCACTATAGTTATTGGTATAGTTATCGTTATAGTTATCACAATAGTTATCGTTATAGTTATCACTATAGTTATTGGTATAGTTATCGTTATAGTTATCACAATAGTTATCGTTATAGTTATCACTATAGTTATTGGTATAGTTATCGTTATAGTTATCACAATAGTTATCGTTATAGTTATCACAATAGTTATCGTTATAGTTATCACAATAGTTATCGTTATAGTTATCACAATAGTTATCGTTATAGTTATCACAATAGTTATCGTTATAGTTATCACTATAGTTATCGTTATAGTTATCACAATAGTTATCGTTATAGTTATCACTATAGTTATCGTTATAGTTATCACAATAGTTATCGTTATAGTTATCACTATAGTTATTGGTATAGTTATCGTTATAGTTATCACAATAGTTATTGTTATAGTTATCACTATAGTTATTGGTATAGTTATCGTTATAGTTATCACAATAGTTATCGTTATAGTTATCACTATAGTTATTGGTATAGTTATCACAATAGTTATCGTTATAGTTATTGGTATATTTATCGTTATAGTTATCACAATAGTTATTGTTATAGTTATTGTTATAGTTATCACAATAGTTATTGTTATAGTTATCGTTATAGTTATCACAATAGTTATCGTTATAGTTATCACTATAGTTATTGGTATATTTATCGTTATAGTTATCACAATAGTTATTGTTATAGTTATCGTTATAGTTATCACCATAGTTATTGGTATATTTATCGTTATAGTTACCACTATATTTATCATTATAGTTATTGGTATATTTTTCATTATAGTTATCACTAACTATAATGATAAATACAGTGATAACTATAATGAAAAATATACCAATAACTATAATGATAAATATAGTGGTAACTATAACGATAAATATACCAATAACTATAATGATAAATACATTGGTATATTTATCGTTATAGTTATCACTGTATTTATCATTATAGTTATTGGTATATTTATCATTATAGTTATTGGTATATTTATCATTATAGTTATCACTGCATGTATCGCTATAGTTACAGTTGTCATCTTGGTGTGTGAACGAGGCTTAACAGTATATTTTATAATATTTGAGCTGGAAATTGAATGATAAAATGGTTAACATAATCAACAATCAAATGGTAATATCAATTTTGATTAATTGATAATCCAATGAGTGACATCACATAAAAAGGGTTTCATCACATTTGATGTTTTGGTTTATGTGGATCTTTATGGACTCAAAAGATCAGATGATTGATATCAAACGAACGAATCAGTGTAACATTATGAATCAGATTCAGAGTAAAACAGCCGATACACACATCAGATCGGTTCAGTTGTGTTTGCCGCTGGTCACACGGATGATCCCGCACCGCTCTGAGCAATACCTCACACTCACACACACACACACGCGCGTGATGATGTCACGAACGAGCTCATCGAGCCCATACTCTCGTGGAGAGACATGAAGGTCCTAGAGTGCGTGTGACAAACCTGTTCTGTGAATAATCTGGTTTTGAGGTCAGGCATTCCACTTCCTCTCAGCTCATCCTCAACCGCCATCAACCTGTAACACACACACACACATTCCCAGGATGCTCTGGTGCCGGCAGGGACAAGCTCGCAGCGCGCGTCACGCGTCTGACCTGTTGATGATGCCCTTGATCTGCGAATCCTTCTCCACCTGCTGCTGCCGCAGCCGCCGCTCGCTGTCGTCCAGCCGGCTCTGGTACTGCAGCAGGATCTTGCTGGTCTGCTGCTCCTGCGACTGCAGCCGCCGCTCGTACTCCTCCAGCTTCCTGTGCGACATCATCAGACGCTCCTTCAGCGAGTGGATCTCCTCCTCGTACTCGCGCACCTGCGGCAGAGCGGCTCGTCAGTCAGCACATCACGGTCTTATGCTAAATCAAGCTTTGAGAGAGCGGCGCTTGCAACGTCAAGGTCATGGGTTCGATTCCCAGGGAAAGCAAGAACTGATTCAAATGTCAATGTGTTTCTTGAATGCGATGATAAAAGCAGGAATAAAATGCACTGCTTATCTTTTGGTCGTATAAATATCTGCAATTTCAAATGTTCTGCATTAAAACAATTACTTTTTACATTCATTTAGTATTTAAAAAAATGTATCCTTAAATGTTTTTTCCTCTCATTACATCATGTTTTTACATTGGAAAGCATTTATAGACAGTGTGTTTCCCTTTTTAAAGGTAAATTGATTTAAGCATGAAAATACAAATGGATGTTTTTATTACTGTTTAATAATGTCACACTGCAGAGTAAAACTGTTGGTTCTAAAAATATCTTTTTTAAATTTTGCATATAGAAAATTCTTTATTTTTAAATGTATTCTCTAAATTGTCATGATATTTGCTGAACTATGACGTTATTTGAACTCTCATTACTGAAACCAGGCTCAAATAAATCATTTTTTACTTTATTTTAAGATTGAATTAGATTTAGTGTGTCTTTAAAGTGTAACTGAGCTGGAAGCTTGATTTCATAGCAGTATTCCTGCAGGAGTGTGTGTTTGTGTGTCGGCACTGACCCGGTCCAGACGGGACTCATCCATGCTCTTCGAATGCTCCTTCAGTTTGAAATCCTCGCGATCCACACGCAGACTCTCGATGTCGGCCGACAAGTGCGGCATGTTGGACACCCATGCCACCGTACGCTCAGACGCAGCCGAGGGAGTGTTGAGAGTGGACGGAGACTTTGAGCCCTACACACACACACACACACACACGGAGAGAGAGAGAACACACGTGACTCCAGACTATTATATCAGTGTAAAACAGCTGTTTTCTATGTGAATATATAGTAAAGTGTCATTTATTCCTGTGATTAAAGATGAATTTATTAGATGATAAATACAGTAAAACAGTGTAATATTATATCAGTGTAAAACAGCTGTTTTCCATGTGAATATATAGTAAAGTGTCATTTATTCCTGTGATTAAAGCTGAATTTATTAGATGATAAATACAGTAAAACAGTGTAATATTATATCAGTGTAAAACAGCTGTTTTCTATGTGAATATATAATAAAGTGTCATTTATTCCTGTGATTAAAGCTGAATTTATTAGATGATAAATACAGTAAAACAGTGTAATATTATATCAGTGTAAAACAGCTGTTTTCTATGTGAATATATAGTAAAGTGTCATTTATTCCTGTGATTAAAGCTGAATTTATTAGATGATAAATACAGTAAAACAGTGTAATATTATATCAGTGTAAAACAGCTGTTTTCTATGTGAATATATAATAAAGTGTCATTTATTCCTGTGATTAAAGCTGAATTTATTAGATGATAAATACAGTAAAACAGTGTAATATTACATCAGTGTAAAACAGCTGTTTTCTATGTGAATATATAGTAAAGTGTCATTTATTCCTGTGATTAAAGCTGAATTTATTAGATGATAAATACAGTAAAACAGTGTAATATTATATCAGTGTAAAACAGCTGTTTTCTATGTGAATATATAATAAAGTGTCATTTATTCCTGTGATTAAAGCTGAATTTATTAGATGATAAATACAGTAAAACAGTGTAATATTATATCAGAGTAAAACAGCTGTTTTCTATGTGAATATATAGTAAAGTGTCATTTATTCCTGTGATTAAAGCTGAATTTATTAGATGATAAATACAGTAAAACAGTGTAATATTATATCAGTGTAAAACAGCTGTTTTCTATGTGAATATATAGTAAAGTGTCATTTATTCCTGTGATTAAAGCTGAATTTATTAGATGATAAATACAGTAAAACAGTGTAATATTATATCAGTGTAAAACAGCTGTTTTCTATGTGAATATATAGTAAAGTGTCATTTATTCCTGTGATTAAAGCTGAATTTATTAGATGGTAAATACAGTAAAACAGTGTAATATTATATCAGTGTAAAACAGCTGTTTTCTATGTGAATATATAGTAAAGTGTCATTTATTCCTGTGATTAAAGCTGAATTTATTAGATGATAAATACAGTTAAACAGTGTAATATTATATCAGTGTAAAACAGCTGTTTTCTATGTGAATATATAGTAAAGTGTCATTTATTCCTGTGATTAAAGCTGAATTTATTAGATGATAAATACAGTAAAACAGTGTAATATTATATCAGTGTAAAACAGCTGTTTTCTATGTGAATATATAGTAAAGTGTCATTTATTCCTGTGATTAAAGCTGAATTTATTAGATGATAAATACAGTAAAACAGTGTAATATTATATCAGTGTAAAACAGCTGTTTTCTATGTGAATATATAGTAAAGTGTCATTTATTCCTGTGATTAAAGCTGAATTTATTAGATGATAAATACAGTAAAACAGTGTAATATTATATCAGTGTAAAACAGCTGTTTTCTATGTGAATATATAGTAAAGTGTCATTTATTCCTGTGATTAAAGTTGTATTTTCAGTATCATTACTGCAGTCTTCAGTGTCACATGATTCATAAATCATTATCATATGATCAGTGGTGAAACTGCACCTGTTTGTTCATGTTCGGCTTGAGCAGGTGCTGTTGGTTGCTCTGCTGCGAGGCCTTTCCTGGTTGGTTGCTCGGGGTGTTTTCGGCGCTCTCGTTCGCGCCGCCCTGAGAGGCGGGATTCTCCGAGGTCGTGCTGGACTGATGCGGGAGGCCGGGGGCGGGGCTATCCTTGACTGACAGCTGCTGCCGCTGCAACTGCCTCCCCCCGAAACTGGAGTCGGGCGACTGGAGGAGGTTGCCGCTCTGCGGGCGTGTCTTCGGTGGCGTGGAGTTGGCGGCTGAGCTGACGGACAGCTGGTGGGACGGCTGAGGCTTCATGCGCTGAGGGGGGGTCGGGGCCATGGAGGCCTGGCGGACAGGGTGGATGGTGGTGGGGGGCGTGGCCAGAGAGGCAGGCGTCCCGGTGCCCGTCGCCGTCTGCGGTGCCATGCCCATCAGAACCTGCTGCTGAAGATTCTCCTGAGAGAGAGAGAGACCACACTGAACACAAACTCAAGACAGGCTGAGAGTGCACACACACACACACACACACACACACACACACACACACACACACACACACACTCTCTCACACACACACTCTCACTCTCTCTCACACACTCTCACACACACACACACACACACACACACACACACACACTCTCTCTCACACACACACTCTCACTTTCACACACACTCTCACTCTCACACACACACTCTCTCTCACACACACACTCTCTCACACACACTCTCACTCTCACACACACACACTCTCACTCTCACACACACTCTCACTCTCACACACACACTCTCTCACACACACTCTCACTCTCACACACACACACTCTCACTTTCACACACACTCTCACTCTCACACACACACACACTCTCTCTCACACACACACTCTCTCACACACACTCTCACTCTCACACACACACACTCTCACTCTCACACACACTCTCACTCTCACACACACTCTCACTCTCACACACACACACACTCTCTCTCACACACACACTCTCTCACACACACTCTCTCACACACACTCTCACTCTCACACACACACACTCTCACTCTCACACACACTCTCACTTTCACACACACTCTCACTCTCACACACACACTCTCACTCTCACACACACACTCTCACTCTCTCACACACACACTCTCACTTTCACACACACTCTCACTCTCACACACACACACTCTCTCTCACACACACACTCTCACTTTCACACACACTCTCACTCTCACACACACACTCTCACTCTCACACACACTCTCACTCTCACACACACTCTCACTCTCACACACACACACTCTCATACCTGCACCTGCAGTGAGAGCTGTCTGCGGGCGTAGTCGGCCTGGTTGTGGCGTGTGAAGTCGTCGCTGTAACTGTGCGAGTGCACGATGTTGGGCTGCACCAGACTGTTCTGCGTCCGCAGAGCCGACAGATCCTCGCTGCGAGAGAAGCCACTGTGCCCGAACGACGGCACGCCGAAGCCCACGTGCCCGTTCTCCGGCTCGGGCGCCAGCAGTAGCGGTGGGGGGGCGGCGGGCGCGTGGGGGGGCGTGTGGTACTGCGGCCCGTCTGAGGCCAGGTGGAACAGAGGGTTCTGGAAGGACAGCGGCACATGCATGGCGGCCGCCTGCTGCTGCTGCTGCTGCGACAGCGAGTCCGTCGTCAGGCCCGAGTGACTCAGACGCAAACCGCCCGACATGCTGGATCCGCCCGACCCCGCTGACACGCGTCCTCCGGCCCTGAGGGGGGCGCCGCCCAGCGGGCCGAACCCCAGCCCGGCCAGAGACCCCTGAGACGAGTTCAGCAGGTCGTTGACGGAGTGCAGGTTCGACACGCTGTTGATGCGTGAATCCTGCAGGTCCATCATAGAAACACTCTTATTCACACTGAGAACCTGACGAGACACACACGAGACCAGCGTTTGAGAACGAGCCGCTGTCACGGAGGCCCCGCCTCTAAACCCAGACCGGCCTAAAGCGCCTCTAAACCCAGACCGGCCTAAAGCGTCTCTAAACCCAGACCGGCCTAAAGCGCCTCTAAACCCAGACCGGCCTAAAGCGCCTCTAAACCCAGACCGGCCTAAACCGCCTCTAAACCCAGACCGGACTAAACCGCCTCTAAACCCAGACCGGACTAAAGCGCCTCTAAACCCAGACCGGACTAAAGCGCCTCTAAACCCAGACCGGACTAAAGCGCCTCTAAACCCAGATCGGCCTAAAGCGCCTCTAAACCCAGACCGGCCTAAAGCGCCTCTAAACCCAGACCGGCCTAAAGCGCCTCTAAACCCAGACCGGCCTAAAGCGCCTCTAAACCCAGACCGGCCTAAAGCGCCTCTAAACCCAGACCGGCCTAAACCGCCTCTAAACCCAGACCGGACTAAAGCGCCTCTAAACCCAGACCGGACTAAAGCGCCTCTAAACCCAGACCGGACTAAAGCGCCTCTAAACCCAGATCGGCCTAAAGCGCCTCTAAACCCAGACCGGCCTAAAGCGCCTCTAAACCCAGACCGGCCTAAAGCGCCTCTAAACCCAGACCGGCCTAAAGCGCCTCTAAACCCAGACCGGCCTAAAGCGCCTCTAAACCCAGACCGGCCTAAACCGCCTCTAAACCCAGACCGGCCTAAAGCGCCTCTAAACCCAGACCGGCCTAAAGCGCCTCTAAACCCAGACCGGCCTAAAGCGCCTCTAAACCCAGACCGGACTAAAGCGCCTCTAAACCCAGACCGGACTAAAGCGCCTCTAAACCCAGATCGGCCTAAACCGCCTCTAAACCCAGACCGGCCTAAAGCGCCTCTAAACCCAGACCGGCCTAAAGCGCCTCTAAACCCAGACCGGCCTAAAGCGCCTCTAAACCCAGATCGGCCTAAACCGCCTCTAAACCCAGATCGGCCTAAACCGCCTCTAAACCCAGACCGGCCTAAAGCGTCTCTAAACCCAGACCGGCCTAAAGCGCCTCTAAACCCAGACCGGCCTAAAGCGCCTCTAAACCCAGACCGGCCTAAAGCGCCTCTAAACCCAGACCGGCCTAAAGCGCCTCTAAACCCAGACCGGACTAAAGCGCCTCTAAACCCAGACCGGACTAAAGCGCCTCTAAACCCAGACCGGCCTAAAGCGCCTCTAAACCCAGACCGGCCTAAAGCGCCTCTAAACCCAGACCGGCCTAAACCGCCTCTTAACCCAGACCGGCCTAAACCGCCTCTAAACCCAGACCGGCCTAAAGCGCCTCTAAACCCAGACCGGCCTAAAGCGCCTCTAAACCCAGACCGGCCTAAAGCGCCTCTAAACCCAGACCGGACTAAAGCGCCTCTAAACCCAGACCGGCCTAAAGCGCCTCTAAACCCAGACCGGCCTAAAGCGCCTCTAAACCCAGACCGGACTAAAGCGCCTCTAAACCCAGACCGGACTAAAGCGCCTCTAAACCCAGACCGGACTAAAGCGCCTCTAAACCCAGACCGGACTAAAGCGCCTCTAAACCCAGACCGGCCTAAAGCGCCTCTAAACCCAGACCGGACTAAAGCGTCTCTAAACCCAGACCGGACTAAAGCGCCTCTAAACCCAGACCGGACTAAAGCGCCTCTAAACCCAGACCGGACTAAAGCGCCTCTAAACCCAGATCGGCCTAAAGCGCCTCTAAACCCAGATCGGCCTAAACCTCCTCTAAACCCAGACCGGCCTAAACCGCCTCTTAACCCAGACCGGACTAAAGCGCCTCTAAACCCAGATCGGCCTAAAGCGCCTCTAAACCCAGACCGGCCTAAAGCGCCTCTAAACCCAGACCGGCCTAAAGCGCCTCTAAACCCAGACCGGCCTAAAGCGCCTCTAAACCCAGACCGGCCTAAAGCGCCTCTAAACCCAGACCGGCCTAAAGCGCCTCTAAACCCAGACCGGCCTAAACCGCCTCTAAACCCAGACCGGCCTAAACCGCCTCTAACATGCTCCATATTCTGTGATTCACACGCGTCAAACTGATGACATCTGATATAATTTATATTCTTTACACGAGCATACTGACATACACTGTGTGTGTGTGTGAGTGTGAATGTATGTGAGTGTATAAGAGTGTGTGCGTGTGTGTATGTGTGTATGAGAGTGTGTGTGCGCGTGCGTGTGTGTATGAGAGTGAGAGAGTGTGTGTGTGTGAGAGTATGTTTGTATGAGAGTGAGTGTGTGTGTGTGTGAGCGTGTGTGTGTATGAGAGTGTGTGTGTGTGTGTGTGTGTGTGTGTGAGTGTGTGTGTGAGAGTGTGTAAGTGTGTGTGTGTGTGTGAATGTGTGCGACGGTGTATGTGTGAGTGAGTGTGTGCGAGTGTATGAGAGTGTAAGTGTGTGTGTGTGTGTGTGTGAGAGTGTATGTGTGAGTGTGTGTATGTGTGAGTGAGTGTGTGCGAGTGTATGAGAGAAAGTGTGTGTGTGTGTGTGTGTGTGTGTGAGAGTGTGTCTGTGTGTGTGAGAGTGTATGTATGAAAGTGAGAGTGTGTGTGTGTGTGAATGTGTGCGAGTGTGTATGTGTGAGTGAGTGTGCGCGAGTGTATGAGAGTGTAAGTGTGTGTGTGTGTGTGTGTGTGTGTGTGTGTGTGAGAGAGTGTGTCTGTGTGTGTGAGAGTGTATGTATGAAAGTGAGAGTGTGAGTGTCTGAGTGTGTGTGTGTGTGTGTGAGTGTATGTATGAAAGTGAGAGTGTGAGTGTGTGTGTGTGCGTGTGTGTGTGTGAGTTGTGTGAGAGTGTATGTGTGTGTGAGTGTGTGCATGAAAGTGAGAGTGTGTGTCTGAGTGTGTGTGTGTGCGTGTGTATGAGAGTGTAAGTGTGTGAGAGTGTATGTGTGTGTGAGTGTGTGCATGAAAGTGAGAGTGTGTGTCTGAGTGTGTGTGTGTGTGCGTGTGTATGAGAGTGTAAGTGTGTGTGTGTGTGAGTGTGTGTGAGAGTGTATGTGTGTGTGAGTGTGTGTGAGAGAGTGTGTGTGAGAGTGTATGTGTGTGTGAGTGTGTGTGAGAGTGTATGTGTGTGTGAGTGTGTGTGAGAGTGTATGTATGTGTGAGTGTGTGTATGAAAGTGAGAGTGTGAGTGTCTGAGTGTGTGTGTGTGTGTGTGTGCACCTTGGGGTCTGGTTCAGTGATGTCAGAGCTGCTAGTGCAGTAGGCGGGGCTTGAGCGTGCGAGAGGAGGGCGGGTCACGTAAAACACGTCTTTGTTCCCGCGAGGATCTCGATCGGTGAAAGCAGCCATTCCAGGGTGAGAGAGAACGCCGCTGCCGGACAGACCAGCCGTGGGAGACGGCAGACGGGAGATGTCTATAGAGCTGAACACACACACACACACACACACCAGTCTGATGAATCCACAGCCACAGGCACTGAGTGAATATTTCCCTTTAGAACAGAGAGAGAGAGAGACAGAGAGACAGAAACAGAGAGAGAGCGAGAGAGAGAGAGAGAGAGAAACAGAGAGAGCGAGAGAGAGAGAGACAGAGAGAGAGACAGAGAGAGAGCGAGAGAGAGACAGAGAGAGAAACAGAGAGAGCGAGAGAGAGAGAGACAGAGAGACAGAAACAGAGAGAGAGCGAGAGAGAGAGAGAGAGAGAAACAGAGAGAGCGAGAGAGAGAGAGACAGAGAGACAGAAACAGAGAGAGAGCGAGAGAGAGAGAGAGAGAGAAACAGAGAGAGCGAGAGAGAGAGAGACAGAGAGAGAGACAGAGAGAGAGAGAGACAGAGAGAGAGCGAGAGAGAGAGACAGAGAGAGAGACAGAGAGAGCGAGAGAGAGAGACAGAGAGAGCGAGAGAGAGAGTAACCTGTTGAGGTCTCTCATCATGAGGCTCTGGAAGTCGTTGGTGGCGAGGCGGGTGAATGTGGGGCGGGACAGGTGTCGTTCGGGCGGCTGGTGGCTCGCCTGACGGTGCAGCTGTGGGTTACGCAGCGCCACACTGATGTCGTTCAGTAACCGCGGCAACGGGCCCAGCTTCAATATGGCGTCCTGAAGAGACGAAAATAGACGCAGGACATTTCAGCTGTTTTCCAAGATGCACACACACACACACACACACACACACACAAACACACTCCGTACCTTACTCAGCTGGGCCATCACCTCCCAGAGGAGACTGTGCAGGATGGACAGCTCTCGGCCGAGGTCGATGTATCCCTCGAACGCTCCTGCGTTACTCACACACTCCAGGTTGGAGATCTCGTACAGGAACTGCTGCATGGATCCCCACTCCATCTCCAGGAACTCGTTCATGAAGCCTAGATAATCCTCCTTCCCGCTGAACCTGCAGAGAACACACAGACAGCAGTGTGGGAGAGACAGAGAGACAGGGCAGAGCGGTGGAGGAAGAGAGAGTGATGGGCGACAGAAAGAAAGAGAGACAGATGATAAGTGACGAGCCAACAGACTGGAGATCAACTCAAAACACAGGCTGCCGTGAGACGCTGTGAGACGACATGAGACAGAGACATAAGCCCTGAGATCTAACGAGACGCACTGAGACAGAGACATAAGCCCTGAGATCTAACGAGATGCACTGAGACAGAGATACGAACCCTGAGATCTAACGAGACGCAGTGAGACAGAGATACGAGCCCTGAGATCTAATGAGACGCAGTGAGACAGAGATACGAGTCATGAGATCTAACGAGACACAGTGAGACAGAGATACGAACCCTGAGATCTAACGAGACGCAGTGAGACAGAGATACGAACCCTGAGATCTAACGAGACGCACTGAGACAGAGATACGAACCCTGAGATCTAACGAGACGCACTGAGACAGAGATACGAGTCATGAGATCTAACGAGACACAGTGAGACAGAGATACGAACCCTGAGATCTAACGAGACGCAGTGAGACAGAGATACGAGCCCTGAGATCTAATGAGACGCAGTGAGACAGAGATACGAGTCATGAGATCTAACGAGACACAGTGAGACAGAGATACGAACCCTGAGATCTAACGAGACGCAGTGAGACAGAGATACGAACCCTGAGATCTAACGAGACGCACTGAGACAGAGATACGAGTCATGAGATCTAACGAGACACAGTGAGACAGAGATACGAACCCTGAGATCTAACGAGACGCAGTGAGACAGAGATACGAACCCTGAGATCCAACGAGACGCACTGAGACAGAGATACGAACCCTGAGATCTAACGAGACGCAGTGAGACAGAGACATAAGCCCTGAGATCTAACGAGACGCACTGAGACAGAGATACGAACCCTGAGATCTAACGAGACGCACTGAGACAGAGATACGAACCCTGAGATCTAATGAGACGCAGTGAGACAGAGATACGAGTCATGAGATCTAACGAGACACAGTGAGACAGAGATACGAACCCTGAGATCTAACGAGACGCAGTGAGACAGAGATACGAACCCTGAGATCCAACGAGACGCACTGAGACAGAGATACGAACCCTGAGATCTAACGAGACGCAGTGAGACAGAGATACGAGCCCTGAGATCTAATGAGACGCAGTGAGACAGAGATACGAGCCATGAGATCTAACGAGACGCACTGAGACAGAGATACGAACCCTGAGATCTAACGAGACGCAGTGAGACAGAGACATAAGCCCTGAGATCTAACGAGACGCAGTGAGACAGATACGAACCCTGAGATCTAACGAGACACAGTGAGACAGAGATACGAGCCCTGAGATCTAACGAGACACAGTGAGACAGAGATACGAGCCCTGAGATCTAACGAGACACAGTGAGACAGAGATACGAACCCTGAGATCTAACGAGACACAGTGAGACAGAGATACGAGCCCTGAGATCTAACGAGACACAGTGAGACAGAGATACGAACCCTGAGATCTAACGAGACACAGTGAGACAGAGATACGAGCCCTGAGATCTAACGAGACACAGTGAGACAGAGATACGAGCCCTGAGATCTAACGAGACACAGTGAGACAGAGATACGAGCCCTGAGATCTAACGAGACACAGTGAGACAGAGATACGAACCCTGAGATCTAACGAGACACAGTGAGACAGAGATACGAGCCCTGAGATCTAACGAGACACAGTGAGACAGAGATATGAGCCCTGAGATCTAACGAGACGCAGTGAGACAGATACGAACCCTGAGATCTAACGAGACACAGTGAGACAGAGATACGAGCCCTGAGATCTAACGAGACACAGTGAGACAGAGATATGAGCCCTGAGATCTAACGAGACACAGTGAGACAGAGATACGAACCCTGAGATCTAACGAGACGCACTGAGACAGAGATACGAGCCCTGAGATCTAACGAGACACAGTGAGACAGAGATACGAGCCCTGAGATCTAACGAGACACAGACTGGAGATCAACTCAAAACACAGGCTGCCGTGAGACGCTGTGAGACAACATGAGACAGAGACATAAGCCCTGAGATCTAACGAGACGCACTGAGACAGAGATACGAGCCCTGAGATCTAACGAGACGCACTGAGACAGAGATACGAGCCCTGAGATCTAACGAGACGCAGTGAGACAGAGATACGAGCCCTGAGATCTAACGAGACGCAGTGAGACAGAGATACGAGCCCTGAGATCTAACGAGACGCACTGAGACAGAGATACGATTCCTGAGATCCAACGAGACGCACTGAGACAGAGATACGAGCCCTGAGATCTAACGAGACGCACTGAGACAGAGATACGAGCCCTGAGATCTAACGAGACGCACTGAGACAGAGATACGAGCCCTGAGATCCAACGAGACGCAGTGAGACAGAGATACGAGCCCTGAGATCTAACGAGACGCACTGAGACAGAGATACGAGCCCTGAGATCTAACGAGACGCACTGAGACAGAGATACGAGCCCTGAGATCCAACGAGACGCAGTGAGACAGAGATACGAGCCCTGTGATCCAACGAGACGCAGTGAGACAGAGATACGAGCCCTGAGATCTAACGAGACGCACTGAGACAGAGATACGAGCCCTGAGATCCAACGAGACGCAGTGAGACAGAGATACGAGCCCTGAGATCCAACGAGACGCAGTGAGACAGAGATACGAGCCCTGAGATCCAACGAGACGCAGTGAGACAGAGATACGAGCCCTGAGATCCAACGAGACGCAGTGAGACAGAGATACGAGCCCTGAGATCCAACGAGACGCACTGAGACAGAGATACGAGCCCTGAGATCTAACGAGACGCACTGAGACAGAGATACGAGCCCTGAGATCTAACGAGACGCAGTGAGACAGAGATACGAGCCCTGAGATCCAACGAGACGCAGTGAGACAGAGATACGAGCCCTGAGATCTAACGAGACGCACTGAGACAGAGATACGAGCCCTGAGATCCAACGAGACGCAGTGAGACAGAGATACGAGCCCTGAGATCCAACGAGACGCAGTGAGACAGAGATACGAGCCCTGAGATCCAACGAGACGCAGTGAGACAGAGATACGAGCCCTGAGATCCAACGAGACGCACTGAGACAGAGATACGAGCCCTGAGATCCAACGAGACGCACTGAGACAGAGATACGAGCCCTGAGATCTAACGAGACGCACTGAGACAGAGATACGAGCCCTGAGATCTAACGAGACGCACTGAGACAGAGATACGAGCCCTGAGATCTAACGAGACGCACTGAGACAGAGATACGAGCCCTGAGATCCAACGAGACGCACTGAGACAGAGATACGAGCCCTGAGATCCAACGAGACGCACTGAGACAGAGATACGAGCCCTGAGATCCAACGAGACGCAGTGAGACAGAGATACGAGCCCTGAGATCCAACGAGACGCAGTGAGACAGAGATACGAGCCCTGAGATCTAACGAGACGCACTGAGACAGAGATACGAGCCCTGAGATCCAACGAGACGCAGTGAGACAGAGATACGAGCCCTGAGATCTAACGAGACGCAGTGAGACAGAGATACGAGCCCTGAGATCTAACGAGACGCAGTGAGACAGAGATACGAGCCCTGAGATCTAACGAGACGCACTGAGACAGAGATACGAGCCCTGAGATCCAACGAGACGCAGTGAGACAGAGATACGAGCCCTGAGATCTAACGAGACGCAGTGAGACAGAGATACGAGCCCTGAGATCTAACGAGACGCACTGAGACAGAGATACGAGCCCTGAGATCTAACGAGACGTACTGAGACAGAGATACGAGCCCTGAGATCTAACGAGACAGACGTGATTAGCCTCAGCTAAACATGAAAACATTTACACGACTTCAAATCACAGAGTCCCGCAGACGACAGGCAGGGAAAAACATGCATGAAAAATTCACTCCCACGATCCCATTTTACTAGTTTAATCCCTCATTTTAAGTAAATAATGCTACGATTTTATAATTAAATAAGTAAATTCTGGTAACAATAAAATAAAATGATAGAATTCGTTCCACGACTTGTTTTGTAAAATGTCGTGGGGAATCGAGGGAATAAAATGTCGTGGGAACGAATTCTTAATTAATGGCCATGACATACATTATTTCTGTCATGCGTGGGGCTCTGAAATAAACTGAAATAAAACAAAATATAAAAAACTAACTTATTTTATTTCAGCTGGTTGCCAATGCAGCTTTTCTCATTTGTATTTCATTTAAGTAGAAGTACTAAAATAACTCAAATTGAAATAAAATAGAGTAAATACTAAATAGACAAATTTAACAAACATTCAAAATAAAACTGTAAGGGTAAATGAGAGACGGCAAAACACGTGCCGACGCCTGAATGGGAATGAAAGTGGGCGTGTCCGCGGGTCATGTGATGGATGATTGACAGGTCAGAGCTGGTGATGGACGCGCTGAATGACGCTGGACTCTAGTGACTGACTTTGAAAAGCTGGCCAGGCTCTGCACCACCTTGGCGATGAGCGTGAGGGTGCGCGAGGTGCGTTCGGACGGGTACTCCTGCGTCAGGTTGAACAGGGACGGGGACATGATCGCCGGACACAGGAAGCGCAGGAACAGAGAGGAGCTGATGAGACGGTCTGCGATGTCCTCTCGACCGCGCTCAGCGCAGCGCACACGCCACGACGCAAACACCTCCTTCAGCTCCCGAGGAAACACACTGCAGAGAGAGAAAGAGAGAGAGAGAGGGAGGGAGAGAGAGAGAGAGAGAGAGGGAGAGAGAGAGAGAGAGGGAGGGAGGGGGAGGGAGAGGGAGAGAGAGAGAGAGAGAGAGAGAGAGAGAGAGAGAGAGCGAGAGAGAGAGAGAGACATTCATGTGAGGTTCATTCTGTTGGTTTGATCAATGAAGCTTGTGAATGTGCTGTTGAATTATGGGAATATTAGTGTGTGTTCAGTGACGTGTGGCGGCTGGAACTGACCAATGGGAGTTGATGATCTTGCAGAGCGCCAGCTCGCAACACATGCGCAGGTTAGCCTGATGATCCGACAGGACAGACGGAGGCGTTCGCATCGGATCCACCTCACAGTTCTCCTCCGACTCGTACAGCGCACGGATGAACTCTCCTGACGGACAGAAGACCTTCATCATCTTGACCTTCTTCCTCATCCTCACACACACAAACACACACTCACTTACCGATGGTGTCCTTCAGATAGCGATGCGCCATGAGCTTCAGGAACTCCTCGATGGCTTTGGTGGCGAGTGTGTTCTCTCTGAAGATCAGGTGCTCGCGGTCGATGAACCGATCCACTTCACTCATGGCCATATCGGACAGGAAGTCCTGAAACACCAACAAACCTCCTTTACTTGCGTCGCAAACCCCAGTGTGCCGCACAACCTCACACACACTCGGCCTGTTTATTCAGTGCATTACAGCAGAACACATGGAGCCGGTGCTGACCTTGGCTTTGCCGGTGCTCTGCAGGATGTGCACCAGCGCACACGCCACCTCCTCTTTGCTCTTGGCGCTCAGCAGCGGCTCCAACACGCCACACAGCGTCCTGTAGTTGTTGGTCACGTACTCGGCAAACTCCTTGTACAGCTCCATGGGGAGGATGTTCATGGTCTGGTAGCGAGACTTGAGCCGCAGCGAAGCGTTGATGATCTTCCCGCTGCTGCCGCCGCCGCCCTTCGCCAGAACGCTGGGCTGGATGACGGGATACCACTGCTCCACAAACTGACGGCCCGTGATGCTGGGGATAGGGATGCTGACCAGACCCAGATACGTGCTCTTCTCCTGCCACACACACACACACACACACACACACCGGTTACCTACAGCTCTCAGAAAGGGCTCGGG
>JAWRVZ010000941.1:0-52404 GCA_037043235.1 Rhodeus uyekii
GCATTAGCCTTTTCTGACCAAACTAGGTGTGTGTTATGTCAATCATGGTTTGAGGCTACCTGCAGAGTTTTGGCGCTCTGCCCCCTAGTGGTCAGGAGATATTAAAAAACTGACTTTTTTGCTTATAACTCCTGAACCCTTTGGCCAAAAATCATGAAACTGGTCTCTTTAGATCCAATGGGTCATGCCGAGTCCTGTGATACCAAATTTTCCCATATCGGCCATTTTGAGCGTCTGCCATTTCGATTTTTCTTATAAGATTCTATGTTTAACAAACACATGACTTTAGTGCTCTGTCAGCAATGGTTTACCCAATTGAAAGCAAACTTTGCATGTGTCAATGTCACCACACTCTCAATGTACCACATGAATTGACACTACAATTTGGTTACAGCGCTGCCTGCTGGTTGAATGTGATAAACCATTAAATCGAATTACTAAAGACCGTATTGTTGATTTTTCAGCCATTTAGACTTAAGTCATATTGAAATGTCTTTAGATTCTTACTGCCATTGGTCTGATGATGCCAGCCATGTCGGCATGACATTTAATGCCCTCCTTGCGCTTGGCCCCGTGATGGCTGCTAGCAGCTATTTAGGGGCCAAGCACCGAAGGTGCGGAGGCACCTATTGTTTTTGTTCCGGTTCTTATTATTATTAGGGGCCAAGCACCGAAGGTGCGGAGGCACCTATTGTAATTGTTCCGGTTCTTTATTATTATTATTAGGGGCCAAGCACCGAAGGTGCGGAGGCACCTATTGTTTTTGTTCCGGTTCTTATTATTATTATTATTATTATTCTTCTTCTGCCATTGAAGTCTATGACAGCCCATAGAACCGTAAGCGGGAAAATGAAAAAAAGTTGGCACACTCATAAAGGAGAGTCTAATCATTGACCATAGCAAAATTGAAGTCTCTAACTCAATCTCTCTACCGCCACCAACTGTCCAAAGTTGCACTCACGTTTACGTAAATAACTTTTGAACCGTATGTCCTAGAAACAAAATTCTTTTGTCCACTGATTCCTTGGCTCAAGACGATTCGATTGCACCCTATGACGTCATTTTCCGTCATGAAAATTTTCCCGCCATTTTGAATTTTATGAAAAACCTACTTTGTCGAACTCCTCCTAGGCCGTTCGTCCGATGTTCACGAAAATTGAACCACATCATCTCCTGACAATGTTGACAAAACGATATATAAACAAAGTTGATTCGTCAAACCGTTTACGAATAACTCGTGAAAGAATCTGAGGTAAAAGTCGCCAAAATGAAATTGAGGCTTTATCTCCCCAATGCATTAGCCTTTTCTGACCAAACTAGGTGTGTGTTATGTCAATCATGGTTTGAGGCTACCTGCAGAGTTTTGGCGCTCTGCCCCCTAGTGGTCAGGAGATATGAAAAAGTGACATTTTTCCTTACAACTCCTGAACCCTTTGGCCAAAAATCATAAAACTGGTCTCGTTAGATTCAGTGCATCATGCCGAGTCGTGCGATACCAAATTTTCCCATATCGGCCATTTAGAGCGTCGGCCATTTTGAATATTGTCATAAATTGCTATATTTAACAAATGGATTGGCGTATCGTTACGAAACTCAATATGTGTCTTCGGCACCTAATCTTGATACGGCACAAAAAGTTTGGGGGCAGCGCCACCTTGTGGTCAAAAGTTATAACCAAATTTACAAATATGCTAATAACTTTTGATGACGTTAACCTATTGTAAAACAAATGGTCTTAATGTGTTCATTGGGTCAAGCCGAGACCATAGATACCAAATATGTTATATTCGGCCAAACCTCCGATTTGCCATGTTATTTTTCTTTAAAAACCTACTTTTTCGAACTCCTCCCAGACCGTTTGTCCAATTTTCACCAAAATTGAACCACATCATCTCCAGACCATCATGACAAAAAGTTATCCAAAGAAAGTTGATATGTCAAACCGTTTACGAATAACTCGCGAAAGAATCCGACGTAATGGTCGCAAAATTGAAATTGAGGCTTTATCTCCGCAATGCATTAGCCTTTTCTGACCAAACTAGGTGTGTGTTATGTCAATCATGGTCTGAGGCTACCTGCAGAGTTTTGGCGCTCTGCCCCCTAGTGGTCAGGAGATATTAAAAAACTGACATTTTTGATTATAACTCCTGAACGCTTTGTCTAAAAATCATGAAACTGCTGTCTTTAGATCCAGTTGGTCATGCCGAGTCCTGTGATACCACATTTTCCCATATCGGCCATTTTGAGCATCTGCCATTTCGATTTTTCTTATAAGATGCTATGTTTAACAAACACATGACTTTAGTGCTGTCAGCAATGGTTTACCCAATTGAAAGCAAACTTTGCATGTGTCAATGTCACCACACTCTCAATGTACCACACACTACAATTTGGTTACAGCGCTGCCTGTTGGTTGAATGCGATAAACCATTAAATCGAATTGCTAAAGACCGTATTGTTGGTTTTTCAGCCATTTAGACTTAAGTCATATTGAAATGTCTTTAGATTCTTACTGCCGTTGGTCTGATGATGCCAGTCATGTCGGCATGACATTTAATGCCCTCCTTGCGCTTGGCCCCGTGATGGCTGCTAGCAGCTATATTTATTATTATTATTCTTCTTCTGCCATTGAAGTCTATGACAGCCCATAGAACCGTAAGCGGGAAAATGAAAAAAAGTTGGCACACTCATAAAGGAGAGTCTAATCATTGACCATAGCAAAATTGAAGTCTCTAACTCAATCTCTCTACCGCCACCAACTGTCCAAAGTTGCACTCACGTTTACGTAAATAACTTTTGAACCGTATGTCCTAGAAACAAAATTCTTTTGTCCACTGATTCCTTGGCTCAAGACGATTCGATTGCACCCTATGACGTCATTTTCCGTCATGAAAATTTTCCCGCCATTTTGAATTTTATGAAAAACCTACTTTGTCGAACTCCTCCTAGGCCGTTCGTCCGATGTTCACGAAAATTGAACCACATCATCTCCTGACAATGTTGACAAAACGATATATAAACAAAGTTGATTCGTCAAACCGTTTACGAATAACTCGTGAAAGAATCTGAGGTAAAAGTCGCCAAAATGAAATTGAGGCTTTATCTCCCCAATGCATTAGCCTTTTCTGACCAAACTAGGTGTGTGTTATGTCAATCATGGTTTGAGGCTACCTGCAGAGTTTTGGCGCTCTGCCCCCTAGTGGTCAGGAGATATTAAAAAACTGACTTTTTTGCTTATAACTCCTGAACCCTTTGGCCAAAAATCATGAAACTGGTCTCTTTAGATCCAATGGGTCATGCCGAGTCCTGTGATACCAAATTTTCCCATATCGGCCATTTTGAGCGTCTGCCATTTCGATTTTTCTTATAAGATTCTATGTTTAACAAACACATGACTTTAGTGCTCTGTCAGCAATGGTTTACCCAATTGAAAGCAAACTTTGCATGTGTCAATGTCACCACACTCTCAATGTACCACATGAATTGACACTACAATTTGGTTACAGCGCTGCCTGCTGGTTGAATGTGATAAACCATTAAATCGAATTACTAAAGACCGTATTGTTGATTTTTCAGCCATTTAGACTTAAGTCATATTGAAATGTCTTTAGATTCTTACTGCCATTGGTCTGATGATGCCAGCCATGTCGGCATGACATTTAATGCCCTCCTTGCGCTTGGCCCCGTGATGGCTGCTAGCAGCTATTTAGGGGCCAAGCACCGAAGGTGCGGAGGCACCTATTGTTTTTGTTCCGGTTCTTATTATTATTAGGGGCCAAGCACCGAAGGTGCGGAGGCACCTATTGTAATTGTTCCGGTTCTTTATTATTATTATTCATCTTCTTCTTCTTCTTCTTCTTCTTCTTCCGCCATGGAAGTCTATGTAAGGCCATAGAACCGTTTGCGGGAAAATGATAAAATTTGGCACACTGATAGAGGACAAGCCAATCATTGACCATAGCAAATTTGAAGTCTCTAACTCAATGTCTCTAGCGCCACCAACTGTCCAAAGTTGCACTCACGTTTACGTAAATAACTCTTGAACCGTATGTCCTAGAAACAAAATTCTTTCGTCCACTAATTCCTTGGCTCAAGACGATTCGATTGCACCCTATGACGTCATTTTCCGTCATGAAAATTTTCCCGCCATTTTGAATTTTACGAAAAACCTACTTTTTCGAACTCCTCCTAGGCCGTTTGTCCGATTTTCACGAAAATTGAACCACATCATCTCCAGACTATGCGTACAAAAAGTTATTAAAAGAAAGTTTATTTGTCAAACCGTTTACGAATAACTTGCGAATGAATTCGACAAAATGGCCGCAGAAATGAAAGCGAGGCTTTATCTCTGCAACGCATTAGCGTATTCTGACCAAACTTGGTGTGTGTTATGGCAATGATGGTCTGAGGCTACCTGCGGAGATTTGGCGCTCTGCCCCCTAGTGGTCTGGAGATATGAAAAAGTGAAATATTTGCTTATAACTTCTGAACGCTTCGATCAAAAATCATAAAACTGGTCTCGTTAGATTCAGGGCATCATGCCGAGTCGTGCAATACCAAATTTTCCCATATCGGCCATTTTGAGGGTCGGCCATTTTGAATTTTGTCATAAATTGCTATATTTAACAAACACATTGGTGTATCGTTACGAAACTCGATATGTGTCTTCGGCATCTGGGCCTGATACAACACAAAAAGTTTCGAGGCAGCGCCACCTTGTGGTCAAAAGTTATAAACAAATTTGCAAAAATGCTAATAACTTTTGAACACGTTAACCTATGGTAAAATAAGTTGTCTTTATACGTTCCTTGGGTCAAACCGAGAACACAGATACCAAATTTGTCATAGTCGGCCAAACTTCCTGTCCGCCATGTTGTTTTTCTTTAAAAACCTACTTTTTCGAACTCCTCCCACACCGTTTGTCCAATTTTCACCAAAATTGAATCATAACATCTTCAGACCATGCTGACAAAAAGTTATTAAAATAAAGTTGATTCGTCAAACAGGTTTCGATAAAATTGCGAACAAATTTGACCAAATGGCCACCAAATAAAGCGAGGCTATATCTCCGCAACGCATTAGCGTATTCTGACCAAACTTTCTGTGTGTCATGTCAATCATGATCTGAGGCTACCTGCAGAGTTTTGGCGCTCTGCCCCCTAGTGGTCAGGAGATATAAAATACTGACATTTTTGATTATAACTCCTGAATGCTTTGTCCAAAAATCATGAAACTGCTGTCTTTAGATTCAGGGCATCATGCCGAGTCGTGCGATACCAAATTTTCCCATATCGGCCATTTTCAGCGTCAGCTATTTAGAATTTTGTCATGAAATGCTATGCTTAACAAACACATGACTTTAAAGCTGGATGTCAGCAATGCTTTACCCTATTGACACCAAACTTTGCATGTGTCATTGTCACCTCACTCTGGATATACCACATGATTTGACACATCAGTTTGGTTACAGCGCTGAGTTATCGAACGTGATAAACCATTACATTGAATTGCTAAAGACCGTATTGATGATTTTTCAGCCATTTAGACTGAAGTCATATTGGTATGTCTTTAGATGCTTACTGCTGTTGGTCTGATGCTGCCAGCCATGTCGGCATAACATTTAATGCCCTCCTAATGCTTGGCCCCGTCATGGCTGCTTGTTATTAGGGGTTCAAACGCGAAGCGTTGAAAACCTATTGTAATTGTTAGGATTTTTATTATTATTAGGGGTTCAAACGCGAAGCGTTGAAAACCTATTGTAGTTGTTAGGATTTTTATTATTATTATTATTATTATTATTATTCTTCTGCCGTAATGCGTCTTGTGCAGACCAAACCGTAAGGTCTAGAGACTTGAAACTTTGTCAGATGGTAGGTCTCAATTTGGGGAGAAAGTATCAAAATATGACGCAAATCGGGCTATAGGTGGCGCTACAGCGACTACAAACGCGTACATGTTCATAACTCGTAAACCGTTTGTCGTACACTCAAGTGTCTTATATCTCTGGAATCCTTGGCTCAAGACTTAAAAAATGTATATCTCCGATTTCATTTCCGCCTATAAAAATTTTCCGCCATTTTGAATTTTCTGAAAAAAAAAGTTTTCGAACTCCTCATAGACCGTTTGTCCAAATAACGCGAAACTTCACACATATCATCTAGAGACTCTCATGACCAAAAGTTATTCAAATAATTTTGATCGGTGATTCACGCTTGCAACGACACGCTAAAACGTTCGCATAAGGCTGAGACACTTTTGCTAAAATCAGAATAGCTCTGGAACGCAAAGAGATAATCTCACCAAACTTCACATAGTCATGTATAAGCTCAATTTGTGGTCACACCAAAAAAACTGGGCCAGTTGACCACTTGGTGGCGCTATATTGCGAAAAAAACACTCAATCACCTGTACAGGGTCACATTGTAGTCCGATTGACCTGAGACTTGTCATGCACGGTCTTTGTCCAAGGGTCCATGATGGTCTATGAGGACATTGGTGTATCTCAAAAAACATGACCGTCATCGGCCAATGAACTTTGAGCATCAATTAGACCAGCTTAACGAAGGTCGATCGGAACGAAACTCGATGGGCGTGTTTGACTCATGGCCCTAGTGGTCTGTCAGAATTTTGAAGAAAATCGGACACTAGTTGGCGCTAACAAGTTTTTTGCGTCTCTACTCACGTGGTGTTTCACGCATCCACAAAATATTGACTTCATCTGATAGATCTCCTCATACTGAACAACTTTGCCTCAAGAACCACTGCTGTCAATCAAATTGTTTGCGAAATATTGGAGATTTTTGAAATTTCAAATTTTTCGAACTCGTCATAGGCCGTCAATCTCACTGTCTTGAAAATTCACATGCATCATCTAGGGACACTCAAGGCAAAAAGTTGTCAAAGGATTTTCGATTAGTTAAACCGTTCAGCAGATACAATTTTTCATATATTTCTGATTTGGCCTATTGTGATTAAAATGTCTATATATCTTGTCCAAAAACAAGAAACTTCACAAAACTGTGTAAATGTTAAGAACCAGACATTATGAAGAAACTTGTGAGGTTTCATGTATTTCTGATGCTCGTACGGCTCACAATAAATTATAAACCATCTACATTTTAAAATCTTAGAAAAGCTGTAATACTAGTTTTGTCCACAAGAAAAACGTCACAGATCTGTGAACATGTTAAGAACAAGTCATTTTGAAGAAATGTGTCAGGTCTCATGTATTTCTGATGCTCATAGGGCTCACAATAAATTACAAATGATCTACATTTTAAAATCTTAGAAAAGCTGTAATACTACTTTTGTCCACAAGAGGCACCATCAGGCTAGAAAATCTTTTTATTTGGAGAACAAGTCAGATTGACATAGACTGACATAAACCGACAGAACAGTTCAGATGTTCAGTTCACAATATTAATATCATTTAATCTTCTCAGTCTGAACATCTTTGAAAGATGACTATTCATTGTTTGCACAGAGTAGAAACTTCACAGAACTGTGCTCATTAGGAAAACTAGTCAGATTGACAAAAAAAGGTCATAACAGTTCAAATGATATGACGTGTAGTGTTAAACATATCCACATTGTTATCATTTGATAGATCTTCCCATACTGAAATTTTTTTGTAACGTCTATATATCATTTACACAAACTAGAAACTTCATAAAGCTCTGTTTATGTGGAGAACAAGTCAGATTGACATAGACCGACATAACAGTTCATATGTTCAGTTCACAATGTCAATATCATTTGATCTTCTCATTCTGAACATCTTTAAAAGATGTCTATACATAGTTTACACAAAGTAGAAACTTCACAGAACTGTGCACATTAGGAGAACTAGTCAGATTGACCACAAACCGTCATGACAGCTCAGATGGTCCTGCTACGTTTGAACCCCGGTCATTGCTGCTTGCAGCTATATTTAGGGGTTCAAACGCGAAGCGTTGAAAACCTATTGTAATTGTTAGGATTTTTATTATTATTATTATTATTATTATTATTCTTCTGCCGTAATGCGTCTTGTGCAGACCAAACCGTAAGGTCTAGAGACTTGAAACTTTGTCAGATGGTAGGTCTCAATTTGGGGAGAACGTATCAAAATATGACGCAAATCGGGCTATAGGTGGCGCTACAGCGACTACAAACGCGTACATGTTCATAACTCGTAAACCGTTTGTCGTACACTCAAGTGTCTTATATATCTGGAATCCTTGGCTCAAGACTTAAAAAATGTATATCTCCGATTTCATTTCCGCCTATAAAAATTTTCCGCCATTTTGAATTTTCTGAAAAAAAAAGTTTTCGAACTCCTCATAGACCGTTTGGCCAAATAACGCGAAACTTCACACATATCATCTAGAGACTCTCATGACCAAAAGTTATTCAAATAATTTTGATCGGTGATTCACGCTTGCAACGACACGCTAAAACGTTCGCATAAGGCGGAGACACTTTTGCTAAAATCGTAATAGCTCTGGAACGCAAAGAGATAATCTCACCAAACTTCACATAGTCATGTATAAGCTCAATTTGTGGTCACACCAAAAAAACTGCGATGATTGACCACTTGGTGGCGCTATATTGCGAAAAAAACACTCAATCACCTGTACAGGGTCACATGGTAGTCCGATTGACCTGAGACTTGTCATGCACGGTCTTTGTCCAAGGGTCCATGATGGTCTATGAGGACATTGGTGTATCTCAAAAAACATGACCGTCATCGGCCAATGAACTTTGAGCATCAATTAGACCAGCTTAACGAAAGTCGATCGGAACGAAACTCGATGGGCGTGTTTGACTCATGGCCCTAGTGGTCTGTCAGAATTTTGAAGAAAATCGGACACTAGTTGGCGCTAACGAGTTTTTTGCGTCTCTACTCACGTGGTGTTTCACGCATCCACAAAATATTGACTTCATCTGATAGATCTCCTCATACTGAACAACTTTGCCTCAAGAACCACTGCTGTCAATCAAATTGTTTGCGAAATATTGGAGATTTTTGAAATTTCAAATTTTTCGAACTCGTCATAGGCCGTCAATCTCACTGTCTTGAAAATTCACATGCATCATCTAGGGACACTCAAGGCAAAAAGTTGTCAAAGGATTTTCGATTAGTTAAACCGTTCAGCAGATATAATTTTTCATATATTTCAGGTTTGGCCTATTGTGAATAAAAAGCCTATATATCTTGTCTACAAACAAGAAACTTCACAAAACTGTGTAAATGTTAAGAACAAGTCATTTTGAAGAAATGTGTTGGGTTTCATGTATTTCTGATGCTCATAGGGCTCACAATAAATTATAAACACTCTATATTTTAAAATCTTAGAAAATATGTAATACTACTTTTGTCCACAAGAGGCACCGTCAGGCTAGAAAATCTTTTCATGTGGAGAACAAGTCAGATTGACATAGACTGACATAACAGTTCAGATGATATGATGTGTGGTGTTAAACATATCCACACGATATTAATATAATTTGATAGATCTTCCTATAGTGAAAAAATGTGTAATATGATATGTCTATACATCGTTTACACAAACTAGAAACTTCATAAAGATGTGTTTATGTGGAGAACAAGTCAGATTGACATAGATCAACATTACAGTTCAGAAGTTCAGTTCGCAATATTACTATCATTTGATCTTCTCATTCTGAACATCTTTGAAAGATGTCTATACATTGTTTGCACAAAGTAGAAACTTCACAGAACTGTGCACATTAGGATAACTAGTCAGATTGACCACAAACAGTCATGACAGCTCAGATGGTCCCATAGAACCGTAAGCGGGAAAATGAAAAAAAGTTGGCACACTCATTAAGGACAGTCCAATCATTGACCATAGCAAAATTGAAGTCTCTAACTCAAACAGTCATGACAGCTCAGATGGTCCTGCTACGTTTGAACCCCGGTCATTGCTGCTTGCAGCTATATTTAGGGGTTCAAACGCGAAGCGTTGAAAACCTATTGTAATTGTTAGGATTTTTATTATTATTATTATTATTATTATTATTCTTCTGCCGTAATGCGTCTTGTGCAGACCAAACCGTAAGGTCTAGAGACTTGAAACTTTGTCAGATGGTAGGTCTCAATTTGGGGAGAAAGTATCAAAATATGACGCAAATCGGGCTATAGGTGGCGCTACAGCGACTACAAACGCGTACATGTTCATAACTCGTAAACCGTTTGTCGTACACTCAAGTGTCTTATATCTCTGGAATCCTTGGCTCAAGACTTAAAAAATGTATATCTCCGATTTCATTTCCGCCTATAAAAATTTTCCGCCATTTTGAATTTTCTGAAAAAAAAAGTTTTCGAACTCCTCATAGACCGTTTGTCCAAATAACGCGAAACTTCACACATATCATCTAGAGACTCTCATGACCAAAAGTTATTCAAATAATTTTGATCGGTGATTCACGCTTGCAACGACACGCTAAAACGTTCGCATAAGGCTGAGACACTTTTGCTAAAATCAGAATAGCTCTGGAACGCAAAGAGATAATCTCACCAAACTTCACATAGTCATGTATAAGCTCAATTTGTGGTCACACCAAAAAAACTGGGCCAGTTGACCACTTGGTGGCGCTATATTGCGAAAAAAACACTCAATCACCTGTACAGGGTCACATTGTAGTCCGATTGACCTGAGACTTGTCATGCACGGTCTTTGTCCAAGGGTCCATGATGGTCTATGAGGACATTGGTGTATCTCAAAAAACATGACCGTCATCGGCCAATGAACTTTGAGCATCAATTAGACCAGCTTAACGAAGGTCGATCGGAACGAAACTCGATGGGCGTGTTTGACTCATGGCCCTAGTGGTCTGTCAGAATTTTGAAGAAAATCGGACACTAGTTGGCGCTAACAAGTTTTTTGCGTCTCTACTCACGTGGTGTTTCACGCATCCACAAAATATTGACTTCATCTGATAGATCTCCTCATACTGAACAACTTTGCCTCAAGAACCACTGCTGTCAATCAAATTGTTTGCGAAATATTGGAGATTTTTGAAATTTCAAATTTTTCGAACTCGTCATAGGCCGTCAATCTCACTGTCTTGAAAATTCACATGCATCATCTAGGGACACTCAAGGCAAAAAGTTGTCAAAGGATTTTCGATTAGTTAAACCGTTCAGCAGATACAATTTTTCATATATTTCTGATTTGGCCTATTGTGATTAAAATGTCTATATATCTTGTCCAAAAACAAGAAACTTCACAAAACTGTGTAAATGTTAAGAACCAGACATTATGAAGAAACTTGTGAGGTTTCATGTATTTCTGATGCTCGTACGGCTCACAATAAATTATAAACCATCTACATTTTAAAATCTTAGAAAAGCTGTAATACTAGTTTTGTCCACAAGAAAAACGTCACAGATCTGTGAACATGTTAAGAACAAGTCATTTTGAAGAAATGTGTCAGGTCTCATGTATTTCTGATGCTCATAGGGCTCACAATAAATTACAAATGATCTACATTTTAAAATCTTAGAAAAGCTGTAATACTACTTTTGTCCACAAGAGGCACCATCAGGCTAGAAAATCTTTTTATTTGGAGAACAAGTCAGATTGACATAGACTGACATAAACCGACAGAACAGTTCAGATGTTCAGTTCACAATATTAATATCATTTAATCTTCTCAGTCTGAACATCTTTGAAAGATGACTATTCATTGTTTGCACAGAGTAGAAACTTCACAGAACTGTGCTCATTAGGAAAACTAGTCAGATTGACAAAAAAAGGTCATAACAGTTCAAATGATATGACGTGTAGTGTTAAACATATCCACATTGTTATCATTTGATAGATCTTCCCATACTGAAATTTTTTTGTAACGTCTATATATCATTTACACAAACTAGAAACTTCATAAAGCTCTGTTTATGTGGAGAACAAGTCAGATTGACATAGACCGACATAACAGTTCATATGTTCAGTTCACAATGTCAATATCATTTGATCTTCTCATTCTGAACATCTTTAAAAGATGTCTATACATAGTTTACACAAAGTAGAAACTTCACAGAACTGTGCACATTAGGAGAACTAGTCAGATTGACCACAAACCGTCATGACAGCTCAGATGGTCCTGCTACGTTTGAACCCCGGTCATTGCTGCTTGCAGCTATATTTATTATTATTATTATTATTCTTCTGCCGTAATGCGTCTCGTGCAGACCAAACCGTAAGGTCTAGAGACTTGAAACTTTGTCAGATGGTAGGTCTCAATTTGGGGAGAACGTATCAAAATATGACGCAATTCGGGCTATAGGTGGCGCTACAGCAACTACAAACGCGTACATGTTCATAACTCGTAAACCGTTTGTCGTACACTCAAGTGTCTTATATCTCTGGAATCCTTGGCTCAAAACTTAAAAAATGTATATCTCCGATTTCATTTCCGCCTATAAAAATTTTCCGCCATTTTGAATTTTCTGAAAAAAAAAGTTTTCGAACTCCTCATAGACCGTTTGTCCAAATCACGCAAAATTTCACACACATCATCTAGAGACTCTCATGACCAAAAGTTGTCAAAGGAATTTTGATCGGTGATTCACGCTTGCAACAAGACAATAAAACGTTCGGATAAGGTGGAGACACTTTTGCTAAAATTGTAATAGCTCTGGAACGCAAAGAGATAATCTCACCAAACTTCACATATTCATGTATAAGCTCAATATGTGGTCACACCAAAAAAACTGCGATGATTGACCACTTGGTGGCGCTATATTGCGAAAAAAACACTCAATCACCTGTACAGGGTCACATGGTAGTCCGATTGACCTGAGACTTGTCATGCACGGTCTTTGTCCAAGGGTCCATGATGGTCTATGAGGACATTGGTGTATCTCAAAAAACATGACCGTCATCGGCCAATGAACTTTGAGCATCAATTAGACTAGCTTAACGAAGGTCGATCGGAACGAAACTCGATGGGCGTGTTTAACTCATGGCCCTAGTGGTCTGTCAGAATTTTGAAGAAAATCGGACACTAGTTGGCGCTAACGAGTTTTTTGCGTCTCTACTCGCGTGGTGTTTCTCGCATCCACAAAATATTGATATCATCTGATAGATCTCCTCATACTGAACAACTTTGCCTCAAGAACCACTGCTGTCAATCAAATTGTTTGCGAAATATTGGAGATTTTTGAAATTTCAAATTTTTCGAACTCGTCATAGGCCGTCAATCTCACTGGCTTGAAAATTCACACGCATCATCTAGGGACACTCAAGGGAAAAAGTTATTCAAAGAATTTTGATCAGTCAAACCCTTCAGCAGATATGATTTTTCATATATTTCTGGTTTGGCCTATTGTGAATAAAAAGTCTATATATCTTGTCCACAAACAAGAAACTTCACAAAACTCTGAAAATGTTAAGAACAAGTCATTTTGAAGAAACGTGTGAGGTTTCATGTATTTCTGATGCTCGTACGGTTCACAATAAATTATAAACTTTCTATATTTTAAAATCTTAGAAAAGCTGTCATACTAGTTTTGTCCACAAGAGGCACTGTCAGTCTAGGGAATCTTTTTATTCCATTTCGAGCTTGAAAGCTCTCTGTTGACATGTTGTTTCAAAACATTTGTAACATATCTACATATTGTTTACACAAACTAGAAGCTTCATAAAGCTGCCTTTATGTGGAGAACAAGTCAGATTGACATAGACTGACATTAACCGACAGAACAGTTCAGATGTTCAGTTCACAATATTAATATCATTTAATCTTCTCAGTCTGAACATCTTTGAAAGATGTCTATTCATTGTTTGCACAGAGTAGAAACTTCACAGAACTGTGCTCATTAGGAAAACTAGTCAGATTGACAAAAAAAGTTCATAACAGTTCAAATGATATGACGTGCAGTGTTAAACATATCCACATTGTTATCATTTGGTAGATCTTCCCATACTGAAAAAAATTTGTAACATGTCTATATATCATTTACACAAACTAGAAACTTCATAAAGCTTTGTGTATGTGGAGAACAAGTCAGATTGACATAGACCGACATAAACCGACATAACTGTTCATATGTTCAGTTCACAATGTCAATATCATTTGATCTTCTCATTCTGAACATCTTTGAAAGATGTCTATACATTGTTTGTACAGAGTAGAAACTTCACAGAACTGTGCACATTAGGAGAACTAGTCAGATTGACCACAAACCGTCTTGACAGCTCAGATGGTCTTGCGACGTTTGAACCCCGGTCATTGCTGCTTGCAGCTATATTTATTATTATTATTATTCTTCTGCCATTGAAGTCTATGACAGCCCATAGAACCGTAAGCGGGAAAATGAAAAAAAGTTGGCACACTCATAAAGGAGAGTCCAATCATTGACCATAGCAAAATTGAAGTCTCTAACTCAATCTCTATAGCGCCACCAACCGTCCAAAGTTGCACTCACGTTTACGTAAATAACTTTTGAACCGTATGTCCTAGAAACAAAATTCTTTTGTCCACTGATTCCTTGGCTCAAGACGATTCGATTGCACCCTATGACGTCATTTTCCGTCATGAAAATTTTCCCGCCATTTTGAATTTTATGAAAAACCTACTTTGTCGAACTCCTCCTAGGCCGTTCGTCCGATCTTCACGAAAATTGAACCACATCATCTCCCGACAATGTGGACAAAACGATATATAAAGAAAGTTGATTCGACAAACCGTTTACGAATAACTCGCGAAAGAATCCGAGGTAAAAGTCGCCAAATTGAAACTGAGGCTTTATCTCCGCAATGCATTAGTCTTTTCTGACCAAACTAGGTGTGTGTTATGTCAATCATGGTCTGAGGCTACCTGCAGAGTTTTGGCGCTCTGCCCCCTAGTGGTCAGGAGTTATGAAAAACTGACTTTTTTGCTTATAACTTCTGAACCCTTTGGCCAAAAAACATGAAACTGGTCTCTTTAGATCCAGTGGGTCATGCCGAGTCCTGTGATACCAAATATTCCCATATCGGCCATTTTGAGCGTCTGCCATTTCGATTTTTCTTATAAGATGCTAAGTTTAACAAACACATGACTTTAGTGCTCTGTCAGCAATGGTTTACCCAATTGAAAGCAAACTTTGCATGTGTCAGTCACCACACTCTCAATGTACCACATGAATTGACACTACAATTTGGTTACAGCGCTGCCTGTTGGTTGAATGTGATAAACCATTAAATCGAAATACTAAAGACCGTATTGTTGATTTTTCAGCCATTTAGACTTAAGTCATATTGAAATGTCTTTAGATTCTTACTGCCGTTGGTCTGATGATGCAAGCCATGTCGGCATAACATGTAATGCCCTCCTTGCGCTTGGCCCCGTGATGGCTGCTAGCAGCTATATTTATTATTATTATTATTATTCTTCTTCTGCCATTGAAGTCTATGACAGCCCATAGAACCGTAAGCGGGAAAATGAAAAAAAGTTGGCACACTCATAAAGGAGAGTCTAATCATTGACCATAGCAAAATTGAAGTCTCTAACTCAATCTCTCTACCGCCACCAACTGTCCAAAGTTGCACTCACGTTTACGTAAATAACTTTTGAACCGTATGTCCTAGAAACAAAATTCTTTTGTCCACTGATTCCTTGGCTCAAGACGATTCGATTGCACCCTATGACGTCATTTTCCGTCATGAAAATTTTCCCGCCATTTTGAATTTTATGAAAAACCTACTTTGTCGAACTCCTCCTAGGCCGTTCGTCCGATGTTCACGAAAATTGAACCACATCATCTCCTGACAATGTTGACAAAACGATATATAAACAAAGTTGATTCGTCAAACCGTTTACGAATAACTCGTGAAAGAATCTGAGGTAAAAGTCGCCAAAATGAAATTGAGGCTTTATCTCCCCAATGCATTAGCCTTTTCTGACCAAACTAGGTGTGTGTTATGTCAATCATGGTTTGAGGCTACCTGCAGAGTTTTGGCGCTCTGCCCCCTAGTGGTCAGGAGATATTAAAAAACTGACTTTTTTGCTTATAACTCCTGAACCCTTTGGCCAAAAATCATGAAACTGGTCTCTTTAGATCCAATGGGTCATGCCGAGTCCTGTGATACCAAATTTTCCCATATCGGCCATTTTGAGCGTCTGCCATTTCGATTTTTCTTATAAGATTCTATGTTTAACAAACACATGACTTTAGTGCTCTGTCAGCAATGGTTTACCCAATTGAAAGCAAACTTTGCATGTGTCAATGTCACCACACTCTCAATGTACCACATGAATTGACACTACAATTTGGTTACAGCGCTGCCTGCTGGTTGAATGTGATAAACCATTAAATCGAATTACTAAAGACCGTATTGTTGATTTTTCAGCCATTTAGACTTAAGTCATATTGAAATGTCTTTAGATTCTTACTGCCATTGGTCTGATGATGCCAGCCATGTCGGCATGACATTTAATGCCCTCCTTGCGCTTGGCCCCGTGATGGCTGCTAGCAGCTATTTAGGGGCCAAGCACCGAAGGTGCGGAGGCACCTATTGTTTTTGTTCCGGTTCTTATTATTATTAGGGGCCAAGCACCGAAGGTGCGGAGGCACCTATTGTAATTGTTCCGGTTCTTTATTATTATTATTCATCTTCTTCTTCTTCTTCTTCTTCTTCTTCCGCCATGGAAGTCTATGTAAGGCCATAGAACCGTTTGCGGGAAAATGATAAAATTTGGCACACTGATAGAGGACAAGCCAATCATTGACCATAGCAAATTTGAAGTCTCTAACTCAATGTCTCTAGCGCCACCAACTGTCCAAAGTTGCACTCACGTTTACGTAAATAACTCTTGAACCGTATGTCCTAGAAACAAAATTCTTTCGTCCACTAATTCCTTGGCTCAAGACGATTCGATTGCACCCTATGACGTCATTTTCCGTCATGAAAATTTTCCCGCCATTTTGAATTTTACGAAAAACCTACTTTTTCGAACTCCTCCTAGGCCGTTTGTCCGATTTTCACGAAAATTGAACCACATCATCTCCAGACTATGCGTACAAAAAGTTATTAAAAGAAAGTTTATTTGTCAAACCGTTTACGAATAACTTGCGAATGAATTCGACAAAATGGCCGCAGAAATGAAAGCGAGGCTTTATCTCTGCAACGCATTAGCGTATTCTGACCAAACTTGGTGTGTGTTATGGCAATGATGGTCTGAGGCTACCTGCGGAGATTTGGCGCTCTGCCCCCTAGTGGTCTGGAGATATGAAAAAGTGAAATATTTGCTTATAACTTCTGAACGCTTCGATCAAAAATCATAAAACTGGTCTCGTTAGATTCAGGGCATCATGCCGAGTCGTGCAATACCAAATTTTCCCATATCGGCCATTTTGAGGGTCGGCCATTTTGAATTTTGTCATAAATTGCTATATTTAACAAACACATTGGTGTATCGTTACGAAACTCGATATGTGTCTTCGGCATCTGGGCCTGATACAACACAAAAAGTTTCGAGGCAGCGCCACCTTGTGGTCAAAAGTTATAAACAAATTTGCAAAAATGCTAATAACTTTTGAACACGTTAACCTATGGTAAAATAAGTTGTCTTTATACGTTCCTTGGGTCAAACCGAGAACACAGATACCAAATTTGTCATAGTCGGCCAAACTTCCTGTCCGCCATGTTGTTTTTCTTTAAAAACCTACTTTTTCGAACTCCTCCCACACCGTTTGTCCAATTTTCACCAAAATTGAATCATAACATCTTCAGACCATGCTGACAAAAAGTTATTAAAATAAAGTTGATTCGTCAAACAGGTTTCGATAAAATTGCGAACAAATTTGACCAAATGGCCACCAAATAAAGCGAGGCTATATCTCCGCAACGCATTAGCGTATTCTGACCAAACTTTCTGTGTGTCATGTCAATCATGATCTGAGGCTACCTGCAGAGTTTTGGCGCTCTGCCCCCTAGTGGTCAGGAGATATAAAATACTGACATTTTTGATTATAACTCCTGAATGCTTTGTCCAAAAATCATGAAACTGCTGTCTTTAGATTCAGGGCATCATGCCGAGTCGTGCGATACCAAATTTTCCCATATCGGCCATTTTCAGCGTCAGCTATTTAGAATTTTGTCATGAAATGCTATGCTTAACAAACACATGACTTTAAAGCTGGATGTCAGCAATGCTTTACCCTATTGACACCAAACTTTGCATGTGTCATTGTCACCTCACTCTGGATATACCACATGATTTGACACATCAGTTTGGTTACAGCGCTGAGTTATCGAACGTGATAAACCATTACATTGAATTGCTAAAGACCGTATTGATGATTTTTCAGCCATTTAGACTGAAGTCATATTGGTATGTCTTTAGATGCTTACTGCTGTTGGTCTGATGCTGCCAGCCATGTCGGCATAACATTTAATGCCCTCCTAATGCTTGGCCCCGTCATGGCTGCTTGCAGCTATATTTATTATTATTATTATTATTCTTCTTCTGCCATTGAAGTCTATGACAGCCCATAGAACCGTAAGCGGGAAAATGAAAAAAAGTTGGCACACTCATAAAGGACAGTCCAATCATTGACCATAGCAAAATTGAAGTCTCTAACTCAATCTCTAAAGCGCCACCAACTGTCCAAAGTTGCACTCACGTTTATGTAAATAACTTTTGAACCGTATGTCCTAGAAACAAAATTCTTTTGTCCACTGATTCCTTGGCTCAAGACGATTCAATTGCACCCTATGACGTCATTTTCCGTCATGAAAATTTTCCCGCCATTTTGAATTTTATGAAAAACCTACTTTTTCGAACTCCTCCTAGGCCGTTCGTCCGATTTTCACGAAAATTGAACCACATCATCTCCAGACAATGTGGACAAAACGATATATAAAGGAAGTTGGTTCGTCAAACCATTTACGAATAACTCACAAAAGAATCTGAGGTAATAGTCGCTAAAATGAAATTGAGGCTTTATCTCCGTAATGCATTTGCCTTTTCTGACCAAACTAGGTGTGTGTTATGTCAATTATGGTCTGAGGCTACCTGCAGAGTTTTGGCGCTCTGCCCCCTACTGGTCAGGAGATATGAAAAACTGTCATTTTTGATTATAACTCCTGAACGCTTTGTCCAAAAATCATGAAACTGGTCTCTTTAGATCCAGTGGGTCATGCCGAGTCCTGTGATACCAAATATTCCCATATCGGCCATTTTGAGCGTCTGCCATTTCGATTTTTCTTATAAGATGCTATGTTTAACAAACACATGACTTTAGTGGTCTGTCAGCAATGGTTTACCCAATTGAAAGCAAACTTTGCATGTGTCAATGTCACCACACTCTCAATGTACCACATGAATTGACACTACAATTTGGTTACAGCGCTGCCTGTTGGTTGAATGTGATAAACCATTAAATCGAAATACTAAAGACCGTATTGTTGATTTTTCAGCCATTTAGACTTAAGTCATATTGAAATCTCTTTAGATTCTTACTGCCGTTGGTCTGATGATGCCAGCCATGTCGGCATGACATTTAATGCCCTCCTTGCGCTTGGCCCCGTGATGGCTGCTAGCAGCTATATTTAGGGGCCAAGCACCGAAGGTGCGGAGGCACCTATTGTTTTTGTTCCGGTTCTTATTATTATTAGGGGCCAAGCACCGAAGGTGCGGAGGCACCTATTGTTTTTGTTCCGGTTCTTATTATTATTATTATTATTCTTCTTCTTCTGCCATTGAAGTCTATGACAGCCCATAGAACCGTAAGCGGGAAAATGAAAAAAAGTTGGCACACTCATAAAGGAGAGTCTAATCATTGACCATAGCAAAATTGAAGTCTCTAACTCAATCTCTCTACCGCCACCAACTGTCCAAAGTTGCACTCACGTTTACGTAAATAACTTTTGAACCGTATGTCCTAGAAACAAAATTCTTTTGTCCACTGATTCCTTGGCTCAAGACGATTCGATTGCACCCTATGACGTCATTTTCCGTCATGAAAATTTTCCCGCCATTTTGAATTTTATGAAAAACCTACTTTGTCGAACTCCTCCTAGGCCGTTCGTCCGATGTTCACGAAAATTGAACCACATCATCTCCTGACAATGTTGACAAAACGATATATAAACAAAGTTGATTCGTCAAACCGTTTACGAATAACTCGTGAAAGAATCTGAGGTAAAAGTCGCCAAAATGAAATTGAGGCTTTATCTCCCCAATGCATTAGCCTTTTCTGACCAAACTAGGTGTGTGTTATGTCAATCATGGTTTGAGGCTACCTGCAGAGTTTTGGCGCTCTGCCCCCTAGTGGTCAGGAGATATGAAAAAGTGACATTTTTCCTTACAACTCCTGAACCCTTTGGCCAAAAATCATAAAACTGGTCTCGTTAGATTCAGTGCATCATGCCGAGTCGTGCGATACCAAATTTTCCCATATCGGCCATTTAGAGCGTCGGCCATTTTGAATATTGTCATAAATTGCTATATTTAACAAATGGATTGGCGTATCGTTACGAAACTCAATATGTGTCTTCGGCACCTAATCTTGATACGGCACAAAAAGTTTGGGGGCAGCGCCACCTTGTGGTCAAAAGTTATAACCAAATTTACAAATATGCTAATAACTTTTGATGACGTTAACCTATTGTAAAACAAATGGTCTTAATGTGTTCATTGGGTCAAGCCGAGACCATAGATACCAAATATGTTATATTCGGCCAAACCTCCGATTTGCCATGTTATTTTTCTTTAAAAACCTACTTTTTCGAACTCCTCCCAGACCGTTTGTCCAATTTTCACCAAAATTGAACCACATCATCTCCAGACCATCATGACAAAAAGTTATCCAAAGAAAGTTGATATGTCAAACCGTTTACGAATAACTCGCGAAAGAATCCGACGTAATGGTCGCAAAATTGAAATTGAGGCTTTATCTCCGCAATGCATTAGCCTTTTCTGACCAAACTAGGTGTGTGTTATGTCAATCATGGTCTGAGGCTACCTGCAGAGTTTTGGCGCTCTGCCCCCTAGTGGTCAGGAGATATTAAAAAACTGACATTTTTGATTATAACTCCTGAACGCTTTGTCTAAAAATCATGAAACTGCTGTCTTTAGATCCAGTTGGTCATGCCGAGTCCTGTGATACCACATTTTCCCATATCGGCCATTTTGAGCATCTGCCATTTCGATTTTTCTTATAAGATGCTATGTTTAACAAACACATGACTTTAGTGCTGTCAGCAATGGTTTACCCAATTGAAAGCAAACTTTGCATGTGTCAATGTCACCACACTCTCAATGTACCACACACTACAATTTGGTTACAGCGCTGCCTGTTGGTTGAATGCGATAAACCATTAAATCGAATTGCTAAAGACCGTATTGTTGGTTTTTCAGCCATTTAGACTTAAGTCATATTGAAATGTCTTTAGATTCTTACTGCCGTTGGTCTGATGATGCCAGTCATGTCGGCATGACATTTAATGCCCTCCTTGCGCTTGGCCCCGTGATGGCTGCTAGCAGCTATATTTAGGGGCCAAGCACCGAAGGTGCGGAGGCACCTATTGTTTTTGTTCCGGTTCTTATTATTATTATTAGGGGCCAAGCACCGAAGGTGCGGAGGCACCTATTGTTTTTGTTCCGGTTCTTATTATTATTAGGGGCCAAGCACCGAAGGTGCGGAGGCACCTATTGTTTTTGTTCCGGTTCTTATTATTATTAGGGGCCAAGCACCGAAGGTGCGGAGGCACCTATTGTTTTTGTTCCGGTTCTTATTATTAGGGGCCAAGCACCGAAGGTGCGAAGGCACCTATTGTTTCTGTTCCGGTTCTTATTATTATTCTTCATCTTCTTCTTCCGCCATGAAAGTCTATGGCAGCCCATAGAACCGTAAGCGGGAAAATGATGAAAGTTGGCACACTCATTAAAGACAGTCCAATAATTGACCATAGCAAAATTGAAGTCTCTAACTCAATCTCTATAGCGCCACCAACTGTCCAAAGTTGAACTAACGTTTATGCTAATAACTTTTGAACCGTATGTCCTAGAAACAAAATTCTTTTGTCAACTGATTCCTTGGCTCAAGACGATTCGATTGCACCATATGACGTCATTTTCCGTCATGAATATTTTCCCGCCATTTTGAATTTTATGAAAAACCTACTTTTTCGAACTCCTCCTAGGCCGTTTGTCCGATTTTCACGAAAATTGAACCACATCATCTCCAGACCATGGTGACAAAAAGTTATCCAAAGAAAGTTGAAATGTCAAACCGTTTATGAATAACTCACGAAAGAATCCGACGTAATGATCGCAAAAATGAACTTGAGGCTCTATCTCCACAACGCATTAGCGTTTTCTGACCAAACTCGGTGTGTGTTATGTCAATCATGGTCTGAGGCTACCTGCAGAGTTTTGGCGCTGTGCCCCCTAGTGGTCAGGAGATATGAAAAAGTGACATTTTTCCTTACAACTCCTGAACGCTTTGTCCAAAAATCATAAAACTGGTCTCGTTAGATTCAGTGCATCATGCCGAGTCGTGCGATACCAAATTTTTCCATATCGGCCATTTAGAGCGTCGGCCATTTTGAATATTGTCATAAATTGCTATATTTAACAAATGGATTGGCGTATCGTTACGAAACTCAATATGTGTCTTCGGCACCTAACCTTGATACGGCACAAAAAGTTTGGGGGCAGCGCCACCTTGTGGTCAAAAGTTATAACCAAATTTACAAATATGCTAATAACTTTTGATGACGTTAACCTATTGTAAAACAAATGGTCTTAATGTGTTCATTGGGTCATGCCGAGACCATAGATACCAAATATGTCATATTCGGCCAAATCTCCGATTTGCCATGTTATTTTTCTATAAAAACCTACTTTTTCGAACTCCTCCCAGACCGTTTGTCCAATTTTCACCAAAATTGAACCACATCATCTCCAGACCATCATGACAAAAAGTTATCCAAAGAAAGTTGATATGTCAAACCGTTTACGAATAACTCGCGAAAGAATCCAACGTAATGGTCGCAAAAATGAAATTGAGACTTTATCTCCGCAACGCATTAGCGTTTTCTGACCAAACTAGGTGTGTATTATGTCAATCATGGTCTGAGGCTACCTGCAGAGTTTTGGTGCTCTGCCCCCTAGTGGTCAGGAGATATTAAAAAACTGACTTTTTTGATTATAACTCCTGAACCCTTTGGCCAAAAATCATGAAACTGGTCTCTTTAGATCCAGTGGGTCATGCCGAGTCCTGTGATACCAAATTTTCCCATATCGGCCATTTTGAGCGTCTGCCATTTCGATTTTTCTTATAAGATTCTATGTTTAACAAACACATGACTTTAGTGCTCTGTCAGCAATGGTTTACCCAATTGAAAGCAAACTTTGCATGTGTCAATGTCACCACACTCTCAATGTACCACATGAATTGACACTACAATGTGGTTACAGCGCTGCCTGTTGGTTGAATGTGATAAACCATTAAATCGAATTACTAAAGACCGTATTGTTGATTTTTCAGCCATTTAGACTTAAGTCATATTGAAATGTCTTTAGATTCTTACTGCCGTTGGTCTGATGATGCCAGCCATGTCGGCATGACATTTAATGCCCTCCTTGCGCTTGGCCCCGTGATGGCTGCTAGCAGCTATATTTATTATTATTATTATTCTTCTTCTGCCATTGAAGTCTATGACAGCCCATAGAACCGTAAGCGGGAAAATGAAAAAAAGTTGGCACACTCATAAAGGAGAGTCCAATCATTGACCATAGCAAAATTGAAGTCTCTAACTCAATCTCTATAGCGCCACCAACCGTCCAAAGTTGCACTCACGTTTACGTAAATAACTTTTGAACCGTATGTCCTAGAAACAAAATTCTTTTGTCCACTGATTCCTTGGCTCAAGACGATTCGATTGCACCCTATGACGTCATTTTCCGTCATGAAAATTTTCCCGCCATTTTGAATTTTATGAAAAACCTACTTTGTCGAACTCCTCCTAGGCCGTTCGTCCGATCTTCACGAAAATTGAACCACATCATCTCCCGACAATGTGGACAAAACGATATATAAAGAAAGTTGATTCGACAAACCGTTTACGAATAACTCGCGAAAGAATCCGAGGTAAAAGTCGCCAAATTGAAACTGAGGCTTTATCTCCGCAATGCATTAGTCTTTTCTGACCAAACTAGGTGTGTGTTATGTCAATCATGGTCTGAGGCTACCTGCAGAGTTTTGGCGCTCTGCCCCCTAGTGGTCAGGAGTTATGAAAAACTGACTTTTTTGCTTATAACTTCTGAACCCTTTGGCCAAAAAACATGAAACTGGTCTCTTTAGATCCAGTGGGTCATGCCGAGTCCTGTGATACCAAATATTCCCATATCGGCCATTTTGAGCGTCTGCCATTTCGATTTTTCTTATAAGATGCTAAGTTTAACAAACACATGACTTTAGTGCTCTGTCAGCAATGGTTTACCCAATTGAAAGCAAACTTTGCATGTGTCAGTCACCACACTCTCAATGTACCACATGAATTGACACTACAATTTGGTTACAGCGCTGCCTGTTGGTTGAATGTGATAAACCATTAAATCGAAATACTAAAGACCGTATTGTTGATTTTTCAGCCATTTAGACTTAAGTCATATTGAAATGTCTTTAGATTCTTACTGCCGTTGGTCTGATGATGCAAGCCATGTCGGCATAACATGTAATGCCCTCCTTGCGCTTGGCCCCGTGATGGCTGCTAGCAGCTATATTTATTATTATTATTCTTCTTCTGCCATTGAAGTCTATGACAGCCCATAGAACCGTAAGCGGGAAAATGAAAAAAAGTTGGCACACTGATAAAGGAGAGTCCAATCATTGACCATAGCAAAATTGAAGTCTCTAACTCAATCTCTCTAGCGCCACCAACTGTCCAAAGTTGCACTCACGTTTACGTAAATAACTTTTGAACCGTATGTCCTAGAAACAAAATTCTTTTGTCCACTGATTCCTTGGCTCAAGACGATTCGATTGCACCCTATGACGTCATTTTCCGTCATGAAGATTTTCCCGCCATTTTGAATTTTATGAAAAACCTACTTTGTCGAACTCCTCCTAGGCCGTTCGTCCGATGTTCACGAAAATTGAACCACATCATCTCCCGACAATGTGGACAAAACGATATATAAAGAAAGTTGATTCGTCAAACCGTTTACGAATAACTCGCGAAAGAATCTGAGGTAAAAGTCGCCAAAATGAAATTGAGGCTTTATCTCCCCAATGCATTAGCCTTTTCTGACCAAACTAGGTGTGTGTTATGTCAATCATGGTTTGAGGCTACCTGCAGAGTTTTGGCGCTGTGCCCCCTAGTGGTCAGGAGTTATCAAAAACTGACTTTTTTGCTTATAACTTCTGAACCCTTTGGCCAAAAATCATGAAACTGGTCTCTTTAGATCCAGTGGGTCATGCCGAGTCCTGTGATAGCAAATATTCCCATATCGGGCATTTTGAGCGTCTGCCATTTCGATTTTTCTTATAAGATGCTATGTTTAACAAACACATGACTTTAGTGCTCTGTCAGCCATGGTTTACCCAATTTACCCAATGTACCACATGAATTGACACTACAATTTGGTTACAGCGCTGCCTGTTGGTCGAACGTGATAAACCATTAAATCGAACTACTAAAGACCGTATTGTTGATTTTTCAGCCATTTAGACTTAAGTCATATTGAAATGTCTTTAGATTCTTACTGCCGTTGGTCTGATGATGCCAGCCATGTCGGCATGACATTTAATGCCCTCCTTGCGCTTGGCCCCGTGATGGCTGCTAGCAGCTATATTTATTATTCTTTTTCTTGTGCCATGGGAGTCTATGGCAGCCCATAGAACCGTAAACGGGAAAATGAAAAAAAGTTGGCACACTCATTAAGGACAGTCCAATCATTGACCATACCAAAATTGAAGTCTCTAACTCAATCTCTATAGCGCCACCAACTGTCCAAAGTTGCACTCACGTTTACGTTAATAACTTTTGAACCGTATGTCCTAGAAACAAAATTCTTTTGTCAACTGATTCCTTGGCTCAAGACGATTCGATTGCACCATATGACGTCATTTTCCGTCATGAATATTTTCCCGCCATTTTGAATTTTATGAAAAACCTACTTTTTCGAACTCCTCCTAGGCCGTTTGTCCGATTTTCACGAAAATTGAACCACATCATCTCCAGACCATGGTGACAAAAAGTTATCCAAAGAAAGTTGAAATGTCAAACCGTTTATGAATAACTCACGAAAGAATCCGACGTAATGATCGCAAAAATGAACTTGAGGCTCTATCTCCACAACGCATTAGCGTTTTCTGACCAAACTCGGTGTGTGTTATGTCAATCATGGTCTGAGGCTACCTGCAGAGTTTTGGCGCTGTGCCCCCTATTGGTCAGGAGATATGAAAAAGTGACATTTTTCCTTACAACTCCTGAACGCTTTGTCCAAAAATCATAAAACTGGTCTCGTTAGATTCAGTGCATCATGCCGAGTCGTGCGATACCAAATTTTCCCATATCGGCCATTTAGAGCGTCGGCCATTTTGAATATTGTCATAAATTGCTATATTTAACAAATGGATTGGTGTATTGTTACGAAACTCAATATGTGTCTTCGGCACCTAACCTTGATACGGCACAAAAAGGTTGGGGGCAGCGCCACCTTGTGGTCAAAAGTTATAACAAAATTTACAAACATGCTAATAACTTTTGATGACGTTAACCTATTGTAAAACAAATGGTCTTAATGTGTTCATTGGGTCAAGCCGAGACCATAGATACCAAATATGTCATATTCGGCCAAACCTCCGATTTGCCATGTTATTTTTCTTTAAAAACCTACTTTTTCGAACTCCTCCCAGACCGTTTGTCCAATTTTCACCAAAATTGAACCACATCATCTCCAGACCATCATGACAAAAAGTTATCCAAAGAAAGTTGATATGTCAAACCGTTTACGAATAACTCGCGAAAGAATCCGACGTAATGGTCGCAAAATTGAAATTGAGGCTTTATCTCCGCAACGCATTAGCGTTTTCTGACCAAACTAGGTGTGTGTTATGTCAATCATGGTCTGAGGCTACCTGCAGAGTTTTGGCGCTCTGCCCCCTAGTGGTCAGGAGATATTAAAAATCTGACATTTTTGATTATATCTCCTGAACCCTTTGGCCAAAAATCATGAAACTGGTCTCTTTAGATCCAGTGGGTCATGCCGAGTCCTGTGATACCAAATTTTCCCATATCGGCCATTTTGAGCGTCTGCCATTTCGATTTTTCTTATAAGATGCTATGTTTAACAAACACATGACTTTAGTGCTCTGTCAGCAATGGTTTACCCAATTGAAAGCAAACTTTGCATGTGTCAATGTCACCACACTCTCAATGTACCACATGAATTGACACTACAATTTGGTTACAGCGCTGCCTGTTGGTTGAATGTGATAAACCATTAAATCGAAATACTAAAGACCGTATTGTTGATTTTTCAGCCATTTAGACTTAAGCCATATTGAAATGTCTTGAGATTTTTACTGCCGTTGGTCTGATGATGCCAGCCATGTCGGCATGACATTTAATGCCCTCCTTGCGCTTGGCCCCGTGATGGCTGCTAGCAGCTATATTTATTATTATTATTCTTCTTCTGCCATTGAAGTCTATGACAGCCCATAGAACCGTAAGCGGGAAAATGAAAAAAAGTTGGCACACTGATAAAGGAGAGTCCAATCATTGACCATAGCAAAATTGAAGTCTCTAACTCAATCTCTCTAGCGCCACCAACTGTCCAAAGTTGCACTCACGTTTACGTAAATAACTTTTGAACCGTATGTCCTAGAAACAAAATTCTTTTGTCCACTGATTCCTTGGCTCAAGACGATTCGATTGCACCCTATGACGTCATTTTCCGTCATGAAGATTTTCCCGCCATTTTGAATTTTATGAAAAACCTACTTTGTCGAACTCCTCCTAGGCCGTTCGTCCGATGTTCACGAAAATTGAACCACATCATCTCCCGACAATGTGGACAAAACGATATATAAAGAAAGTTGATTCGTCAAACCGTTTACGAATAACTCGCGAAAGAATCTGAGGTAAAAGTCGCCAAAATGAAATTGAGGCTTTATCTCCCCAATGCATTAGCCTTTTCTGACCAAACTAGGTGTGTGTTATGTCAATCATGGTTTGAGGCTACCTGCAGAGTTTTGGCGCTGTGCCCCCTAGTGGTCAGGAGTTATCAAAAACTGACTTTTTTGCTTATAACTTCTGAACCCTTTGGCCAAAAATCATGAAACTGGTCTCTTTAGATCCAGTGGGTCATGCCGAGTCCTGTGATAGCAAATATTCCCATATCGGGCATTTTGAGCGTCTGCCATTTCGATTTTTCTTATAAGATGCTATGTTTAACAAACACATGACTTTAGTGCTCTGTCAGCCATGGTTTACCCAATTTACCCAATGTACCACATGAATTGACACTACAATTTGGTTACAGCGCTGCCTGTTGGTTGAATGTGATAAACCATTAAATCGAAATACTAAAGACCGTATTGTTGATTTTTCAGCCATTTAGACTTAAGTCATATTGAAATGTCTTTAGATTCTTACTGCCGTTGGTCTGATGATGCAAGCCATGTCGGCATAACATGTAATGCCCTCCTTGCGCTTGGCCCCGTGATGGCTGCTAGCAGCTATATTTATTATTATTATTCTTCTTCTGCCATTGAAGTCTATGACAGCCCATAGAACCGTAAGCGGGAAAATGAAAAAAAGTTGGCACACTCATAAAGGAGAGTCTAATCATTGACCATAGCAAAATTGAAGTCTCTAACTCAATCTCTCTACCGCCACCAACTGTCCAAAGTTGCACTCACGTTTACGTAAATAACTTTTGAACCGTATGTCCTAGAAACAAAATTCTTTTGTCCACTGATTCCTTGGCTCAAGACGATTCGATTGCACCCTATGACGTCATTTTCCGTCATGAAAATTTTCCCGCCATTTTGAATTTTATGAAAAACCTACTTTGTCGAACTCCTCCTAGGCCGTTCGTCCGATGTTCACGAAAATTGAACCACATCATCTCCTGACAATGTGGACAAAACGATATATAAACAAAGTTGATTCGTCAAACCGTTTACGAATAACTTGTGAAAGAATCTGAGGTAAAAGTCGCCAAAATGAAATTGAGGCTTTATCTCCCCAATGCATTAGCCTTTTCTGACCAAACTAGGTGTGTGTTATGTCAATCATGGTTTGAGGCTACCTGCAGAGTTTTGGCGCTGTGCCCCCTAGTGGTCAGGAGTTATCAAAAACTGACTTTTTTGCTTATAACTTCTGAACCCTTTGGCCAAAAATCATGAAACTGGTCTCTTTAGATCCAGTGGGTCATGCCGAGTCCTATGATACCAAATATTCCCATATCGGCCATTTTGAGCGTCTGCCATTTCGATTTTTCTTATAAGATGCTATGTTTAACAAACACATGACTTTAGTGCTCTGTCAGCAATGGTTTACCCAATTGAAAGCAAACTTTGCATGTGTCAATGTCACCACACTCTCAATGTACCACACACTACAATTTGGTTACAGCGCTGCCTGTTGGTTGAATGCGATAAACCATTAAATCGAATTGCTAAAGACCGTATTGTTGGTTTTTCAGCCATTTAGACTTAAGCCATATTGAAATGTCTTTAGATTTTTACTGCCGTTGGTCTGATGATGCCAGTCATGTCGGCATGACATTTAATGCCCTCCTTGCGCTTGGCCCCGTGATGGCTGCTAGCAGCTATATTTATTATTCTTTTTCTTGTGCCATGGGAGTCTATGGCAGCCCATAGAACCGTAAACGGGAAAATGAAAAAAAGTTGGCACACTCATAAAGGACAGTCCAATCATTGACCATAGCAAAATTGAAGTCTCTAACTCAATCTCTATAGCGCCACCAACTGTCCAAAGTTGCACTCACGTTTACGTAAATAACTTTTGAACCGTATGTCCTAGAAACAAAATTCTTTTGTCAACTGATTCCTTGGCTCAAGACGATTCGATTGCACCCTATGACGTCATTTTCCGTCATGAATATTTTCCCGCCATTTTGAATTTTATGAAAAACCTACTTTTTCGAACTCCTCCTAGGCCGTTTGTCCGATTTTCACGAAAATTGAACCACATCATCTCCAGACCATGCTGACAAAAAGTTATCCAAAGAAAGTTGAAATGTCAAACCGTTTACGAATAACTCACGAAAGAATCCGACGTAATGATCGCAAAAATGAACTTGAGGCTCTATCTCCACAACGCATTAGCGTTTTCTGACCAAACTCGGTGTGTGTTATGTCAATCATGGTCTGAGGCTACCTGCAGAGTTTTGGCGCTGTGCCCCCTAGTGGTCAGGAGATATGAAAAAGTGACATTTTTCCTTACAACTCCTGAACGCTTTGTCCAAAAATCATAAAACTGGTCTCGTTAGATTCAGTGCATCATGCCGAGTCGTGCGAAACCAAATTTTCCCATATCGGCCATTTAGAGCGTCGGCCATTTTGAATATTGTCATAAATTGCTATATTTAACAAATGGATTGGCGTATCGTTACGAAACTCAATATGTGTCTTCGGCACCTAATCTTGATACGGCACAAAAAGTTTGGGGGCAGCGCCACCTTGTGGTCAAAAGTTATAACCAAATTTACAAATATGCTAATAACTTTTGATGACGTTAACCTATTGTAAAACAAATGGTCTTAATGTGTTCATTGGGTCAAGCCGAGACCATAGATACCAAATATGTTATATTCGGCCAAACCTCCGATTTGCCATGTTATTTTTCTTTAAAAACCTACTTTTTCGAACTCCTCCCAGACCGTTTGTCCAATTTTCACCAAAATTGAACCACATCATCTCCAGACCATCATGACAAAAAGTTATCCAAAGAAAGTTGATATGTCAAACCGTTTACGAATAACTCGCGAAAGAATCCGACGTAATGGTCGCAAAATTGAAATTGAGGCTTTATCTCCGCAATGCATTAGCCTTTTCTGACCAAACTAGGTGTGTGTTATGTCAATCATGGTCTGAGGCTACCTGCAGAGTTTTGGCGCTCTGCCCCCTAGTGGTCAGGAGATATTAAAAAACTGACATTTTTGATTATAACTCCTGAACGCTTTGTCTAAAAATCATGAAACTGCTGTCTTTAGATCCAGTTGGTCATGCCGAGTCCTGTGATACCACATTTTCCCATATCGGCCATTTTGAGCATCTGCCATTTCGATTTTTCTTATAAGATGCTATGTTTAACAAACACATGACTTTAGTGCTGTCAGCAATGGTTTACCCAATTGAAAGCAAACTTTGCATGTGTCAATGTCACCACACTCTCAATGTACCACACACTACAATTTGGTTACAGCTCTGCCTGTTGGTTGAATGCGATAAACCATTAAATCGAATTGCTAAAGACCGTATTGTTGGTTTTTCAGCCATTTAGACTTAAGTCATATTGAAATGTCTTTAGATTCTTACTGCCGTTGGTCTGATGATGCCAGTCATGTCGGCATGACATTTAATGCCCTCCTTGCGCTTGGCCCCGTGATGGCTGCTAGCAGCTATATTTATTATTATTATTATTATTCTTCTTCTGCCATTGAAGTCTATGACAGCCCATAGAACCGTAAGCGGGAAAATGAAAAAAAGTTGGCACACTCATAAAGGAGAGTCTAATCATTGACCATAGCAAAATTGAAGTCTCTAACTCAATCTCTCTACCGCCACCAACTGTCCAAAGTTGCACTCACGTTTACGTAAATAACTTTTGAACCGTATGTCCTAGAAACAAAATTCTTTTGTCCACTGATTCCTTGGCTCAAGACGATTCGATTGCACCCTATGACGTCATTTTCCGTCATGAAAATTTTCCCGCCATTTTGAATTTTATGAAAAACCTACTTTGTCGAACTCCTCCTAGGCCGTTCGTCCGATGTTCACGAAAATTGAACCACATCATCTCCTGACAATGTTGACAAAACGATATATAAACAAAGTTGATTCGTCAAACCGTTTACGAATAACTCGTGAAAGAATCTGAGGTAAAAGTCGCCAAAATGAAATTGAGGCTTTATCTCCCCAATGCATTAGCCTTTTCTGACCAAACTAGGTGTGTGTTATGTCAATCATGGTTTGAGGCTACCTGCAGAGTTTTGGCGCTCTGCCCCCTAGTGGTCAGGAGATATGAAAAAGTGACATTTTTCCTTACAACTCCTGAACCCTTTGGCCAAAAATCATAAAACTGGTCTCGTTAGATTCAGTGCATCATGCCGAGTCGTGCGATACCAAATTTTCCCATATCGGCCATTTAGAGCGTCGGCCATTTTGAATATTGTCATAAATTGCTATATTTAACAAATGGATTGGCGTATCGTTACGAAACTCAATATGTGTCTTCGGCACCTAATCTTGATACGGCACAAAAAGTTTGGGGGCAGCGCCACCTTGTGGTCAAAAGTTATAACCAAATTTACAAATATGCTAATAACTTTTGATGACGTTAACCTATTGTAAAACAAATGGTCTTAATGTGTTCATTGGGTCAAGCCGAGACCATAGATACCAAATATGTTATATTCGGCCAAACCTCCGATTTGCCATGTTATTTTTCTTTAAAAACCTACTTTTTCGAACTCCTCCCAGACCGTTTGTCCAATTTTCACCAAAATTGAACCACATCATCTCCAGACCATCATGACAAAAAGTTATCCAAAGAAAGTTGATATGTCAAACCGTTTACGAATAACTCGCGAAAGAATCCGACGTAATGGTCGCAAAATTGAAATTGAGGCTTTATCTCCGCAATGCATTAGCCTTTTCTGACCAAACTAGGTGTGTGTTATGTCAATCATGGTCTGAGGCTACCTGCAGAGTTTTGGCGCTCTGCCCCCTAGTGGTCAGGAGATATTAAAAAACTGACATTTTTGATTATAACTCCTGAACGCTTTGTCTAAAAATCATGAAACTGCTGTCTTTAGATCCAGTTGGTCATGCCGAGTCCTGTGATACCACATTTTCCCATATCGGCCATTTTGAGCATCTGCCATTTCGATTTTTCTTATAAGATGCTATGTTTAACAAACACATGACTTTAGTGCTGTCAGCAATGGTTTACCCAATTGAAAGCAAACTTTGCATGTGTCAATGTCACCACACTCTCAATGTACCACACACTACAATTTGGTTACAGCGCTGCCTGTTGGTTGAATGCGATAAACCATTAAATCGAATTGCTAAAGACCGTATTGTTGGTTTTTCAGCCATTTAGACTTAAGTCATATTGAAATGTCTTTAGATTCTTACTGCCGTTGGTCTGATGATGCCAGTCATGTCGGCATGACATTTAATGCCCTCCTTGCGCTTGGCCCCGTGATGGCTGCTAGCAGCTATATTTAGGGGCCAAGCACCGAAGGTGCGGAGGCACCTATTGTTTTTGTTCCGGTTCTTATTATTATTATTATTATTATTCTTCTTCTGCCATTGAAGTCTATGACAGCCCATAGAACCGTAAGCGGGAAAATGAAAAAAAGTTGGCACACTCATAAAGGAGAGTCCAATCATTGACCATAGCAAAATTGAAGTCTCTAACTCAATCTCTCTAGCGCCACCAACTGTCCAAAGTTGCACTCACGTTTACGTAAATAACTTTTGCACCGTATGTCCTAGAAACAGAATTCTTTTGTCCACTGATTCCTTGGCTCAAGACGATTCGATTGCACCCTATGACGTCATTTTCCGTCATGAAAATTTTCCCGCCATTTTGAATTTTATGAAAAACCTACTTTGTCGAACTCCTCCTAGGCCGTTCGTCCGATGTTCACGAAAATTGAACCACATCATCTCCCGACAATGTGGACATAACGATATATAAAGAAAGTTGATTCGACAAACCGTTTACGAATAACTCGCGAAAGAATCTGAGGTAAAAGTCGCCAAAATGAAATTGAGGCTTTATCTCCCCAATGCATTAGCCTTTTCTGACCAAACTAGGTGTGTGTTATGTCAATCATGGTTTGAGGCTACCTGCAGAGTTTTGGCGCTGTGCCCCCTAGTGGTCAGGAGTTATCAAAAACTGACTTTTTTGCTTATAACTTCTGAACCCTTTGGCCAAAAATCATGAAACTGGTCTCTTTAGATCCAGTGGGTCATGCCGAGTCCTGTGATACCAAATATTCCCATATCGGCCATTTTGAGCGTCTGCCATTTCGATTTTTCTTATAAGATGCAATGTTTAACAAACACTTGACTTTAGTGCTCTGTCAGGAATGGTTTACCCAATTGAAAGCAAACTTTGCATGTGTCAGTCACCACACTCTCAATGTACCACATGAATTGACACTACAATTTGGTTACAGCGCTGCCTGTTGGTTGAATGTGATAAACCATTAAATCGAAATACTAAAGACCGTATTGTTGATTTTTCAGCCATTTAGACTTAAGTCATATTGAAATGTCTTTAGATTCTTACTGCCGTTGGTCTGATGATGCAAGCCATGTCGGCATAACATGTAATGCCCTCCTTGCGCTTGGCCCCGTGATGGCTGCTAGCAGCTATATTTATTATTATTATTATTATTCTTCTTCTGCCATTGAAGTCTATGACAGCCCATAGAACCGTAAGCGGGAAAATGAAAAAAAGTTGGCACACTCATAAAGGAGAGTCTAATCATTGACCATAGCAAAATTGAAGTCTCTAACTCAATCTCTCTACCGCCACCAACTGTCCAAAGTTGCACTCACGTTTACGTAAATAACTTTTGAACCGTATGTCCTAGAAACAAAATTCTTTTGTCCACTGATTCCTTGGCTCAAGACGATTCGATTGCACCCTATGACGTCATTTTCCGTCATGAAAATTTTCCCGCCATTTTGAATTTTATGAAAAACCTACTTTGTCGAACTCCTCCTAGGCCGTTCGTCCGATGTTCACGAAAATTGAACCACATCATCTCCTGACAATGTTGACAAAACGATATATAAACAAAGTTGATTCGTCAAACCGTTTACGAATAACTCGTGAAAGAATCTGAGGTAAAAGTCGCCAAAATGAAATTGAGGCTTTATCTCCCCAATGCATTAGCCTTTTCTGACCAAACTAGGTGTGTGTTATGTCAATCATGGTTTGAGGCTACCTGCAGAGTTTTGGCGCTCTGCCCCCTAGTGGTCAGGAGATATTAAAAAACTGACTTTTTTGCTTATAACTCCTGAACCCTTTGGCCAAAAATCATGAAACTGGTCTCTTTAGATCCAATGGGTCATGCCGAGTCCTGTGATACCAAATTTTCCCATATCGGCCATTTTGAGCGTCTGCCATTTCGATTTTTCTTATAAGATTCTATGTTTAACAAACACATGACTTTAGTGCTCTGTCAGCAATGGTTTACCCAATTGAAAGCAAACTTTGCATGTGTCAATGTCACCACACTCTCAATGTACCACATGAATTGACACTACAATTTGGTTACAGCGCTGCCTGCTGGTTGAATGTGATAAACCATTAAATCGAATTACTAAAGACCGTATTGTTGATTTTTCAGCCATTTAGACTTAAGTCATATTGAAATGTCTTTAGATTCTTACTGCCATTGGTCTGATGATGCCAGCCATGTCGGCATGACATTTAATGCCCTCCTTGCGCTTGGCCCCGTGATGGCTGCTAGCAGCTATTTAGGGGCCAAGCACCGAAGGTGCGGAGGCACCTATTGTTTTTGTTCCGGTTCTTATTATTATTAGGGGCCAAGCACCGAAGGTGCGGAGGCACCTATTGTTTTTGTTCCGGTTCTTATTATTAGGGGCCAAGCACCGAAGGTGCGGAGGCACCTATTGTTTTTGTTCCGGTTCTTATTATTATTATTAGGGGTTCAAACGCGAAGCGTTGAAAACCTATTGTAATTGTTAGGATTTTTATTATTATTATTATTATTATTATTATTCTTCTGCCGTAATGCGTCTCGTGCAGACCAAACCGTAAGGTCTAGAGACTTGAAACTTTGTCAGATGGTAGGTCTCAATTTGGGGAGAACGTATCAAAATATGACGCAATTCGGGCTATAGGTGGCGCTACAGCAACTACAAACGCGTACATGTTCATAACTCGTAAACCGTTTGTCGTACACTCAAGTGTCTTATATCTCTGGAATCCTTGGCTCAAAACTTAAAAAATGTATATCTCCGATTTCATTTCCGCCTATAAAAATTTTCCGCCATTTTGAATTTTCTGAAAAAAAAAGTTTTCGAACTCCTCATAGACCGTTTGTCCAAATCACGCAAAATTTCACACACATCATCTAGAGACTCTCATGACCAAAAGTTGTCAAAGGAATTTTGATCGGTGATTCACGCTTGCAACAAGACAATAAAACGTTCGGATAAGGTGGAGACACTTTTGCTAAAATTGTAATAGCTCTGGAACGCAAAGAGATAATCTCACCAAACTTCACATATTCATGTATAAGCTCAATATGTGGTCACACCAAAAAAACTGCGATGATTGACCACTTGGTGGCGCTATATTGCGAAAAAAACACTCAATCACCTGTACAGGGTCACATGGTAGTCCGATTGACCTGAGACTTGTCATGCACGGTCTTTGTCCAAGGGTCCATGATGGTCTATGAGGACATTGGTGTATCTCAAAAAACATGACCGTCATCGGCCAATGAACTTTGAGCATCAATTAGACTAGCTTAACGAAGGTCGATCGGAACGAAACTCGATGGGCGTGTTTAACTCATGGCCCTAGTGGTCTGTCAGAATTTTGAAGAAAATCGGACACTAGTTGGCGCTAACGAGTTTTTTGCGTCTCTACTCGCGTGGTGTTTCTCGCATCCACAAAATATTGATATCATCTGATAGATCTCCTCATACTGAACAACTTTGCCTCAAGAACCACTGCTGTCAATCAAATTGTTTGCGAAATATTGGAGATTTTTGAAATTTCAAATTTTTCGAACTCGTCATAGGCCGTCAATCTCACTGGCTTGAAAATTCACACGCATCATCTAGGGACACTCAAGGGAAAAAGTTATTCAAAGAATTTTGATCAGTCAAACCCTTCAGCAGATATGATTTTTCATATATTTCTGGTTTGGCCTATTGTGAATAAAAAGTCTATATATCTTGTCCACAAACAAGAAACTTCACAAAACTCTGAAAATGTTAAGAACAAGTCATTTTGAAGAAACGTGTGAGGTTTCATGTATTTCTGATGCTCGTACGGTTCACAATAAATTATAAACTTTCTATATTTTAAAATCTTAGAAAAGCTGTCATACTAGTTTTGTCCACAAGAGGCACTGTCAGTCTAGGGAATCTTTTTATTCCATTTCGAGCTTGAAAGCTCTCTGTTGACATGTTGTTTCAAAACATTTGTAACATATCTACATATTGTTTACACAAACTAGAAGCTTCATAAAGCTGCCTTTATGTGGAGAACAAGTCAGATTGACATAGACTGACATTAACCGACAGAACAGTTCAGATGTTCAGTTCACAATATTAATATCATTTAATCTTCTCAGTCTGAACATCTTTGAAAGATGTCTATTCATTGTTTGCACAGAGTAGAAACTTCACAGAACTGTGCTCATTAGGAAAACTAGTCAGATTGACAAAAAAAGGTCATAACAGTTCAAATGATATGACGTGCAGTGTTAAACATATCCACATTGTTATCATTTGGTAGATCTTCCCATACTGAAAAAAATTTGTAACATGTCTATATATCATTTACACAAACTAGAAACTTCATAAAGCTTTGTGTATGTGGAGAACAAGTCAGATTGACATAGACCGACATAAACCGACATAACTGTTCATATGTTCAGTTCACAATGTCAATATCATTTGATCTTCTCATTCTGAACATCTTTGAAAGATGTCTATACATTGTTTGTACAGAGTAGAAACTTCACAGAACTGTGCACATTAGGAGAACTAGTCAGATTGACCACAAACCGTCTTGACAGCTCAGATGGTCTTGCGACGTTTGAACCCCGGTCATTGCTGCTTGCAGCTATATTTATTATTATTCTTCTTCTGCCATTGAAGTCTATGACAGCCCATAGAACCGTAAGCGGGAAAATGAAAAAAAGTTGGCACACTGATAAAGGAGAGTCCAATCATTGACCATAGCAAAATTGAAGTCTCTAACTCAATCTCTCTAGCGCCACCAACTGTCCAAAGTTGCACTCACGTTTACGTAAATAACTTTTGAACCGTATGTCCTAGAAACAAAATTCTTTTGTCCACTGATTCCTTGGCTCAAGACGATTCGATTGCACCCTATGACGTCATTTTCCGTCATGAAGATTTTCCCGCCATTTTGAATTTTATGAAAAACCTACTTTGTCGAACTCCTCCTAGGCCGTTCGTCCTATGTTCACGAAAATTGAACCACATCATCTCCCGACAATGTGGACAAAACGATATATAAAGAAAGTTGATTCGTCAAACCGTTTACGAATAACTCGCGAAAGAATCTGAGGTAAAAGTCGCCAAAATGAAATTGAGGCTTTATCTCCCCAATGCATTAGCCTTTTCTGACCAAACTAGGTGTGTGTTATGTCAATCATGGTTTGAGGCTACCTGCAGAGTTTTGGCGCTGTGCCCCCTAGTGGTCAGGAGTTATCAAAAACTGACATTTTTTCTTATAACTTCTGAACCCTTTGGCCAAAAATCATGAAACTGGTCTCTTTAGATCCAGTGGGTCATGCCGAGTCCTGTGATAGCAAATATTCCCATATCGGGCATTTTGAGCGTCTGCCATTTCGATTTTTCTTATAAGATGCTATGTTTAACAAACACATGACTTTAGTGCTCTGTCAGCCATGGTTTACCCAATTTACCCAATGTACCACATGAATTGACACTACAATTTGGTTACAGCGCTGCCTGTTGGTCGAACGTGATAAACCATTAAATCGAACTACTAAAGACCGTATTGTTGATTTTTCAGCCATTTAGACTTAAGTCATATTGAAATGTCTTTAGATTCTTACTGCCGTTGGTCTGATGATGCCAGCCATGTCGGCATGACATTTAATGCCCTCCTTGCGCTTGGCCCCGTGATGGCTGCTAGCAGCTATATTTAGGGGCCAAGCACCGAAGGTGCGGAGGCACCTATTGTTTTTGTTCCGGTTCTTATTATTATTAGGGGCCAAGCACCGAAGGTGCGGAGGCACCTATTGTTTTTGTTCCGGTTCTTATTATTATTATTATTATTATTCTTCTTCTGCCATTGAAGTCTATGACAGCCCATAGAACCGTAAGCGGGAAAATGAAAAAAAGTTGGCACACTCATAAAGGAGAGTCCAATCATTGACCATAGCAAAATTGAAGTCTCTAACTCAATCTCTATAGCGCCACCAACCGTCCAAAGTTGCACTCACGTTTACGTAAATAACTTTTGAACCGTATGTCCTAGAAACAAAATTCTTTTGTCCACTGATTCCTTGGCTCAAGACGATTCGATTGCACCCTATGACGTCATTTTCCGTCATGAAAATTTTCCCGCCATTTTGAATTTTATGAAAAACCTACTTTGTCGAACTCCTCCTAGGCCGTTCGTCCGATCTTCACGAAAATTGAACCACATCATCTCCCGACAATGTGGACAAAACGATATATAAAGAAAGTTGATTCGACAAACCGTTTACGAATAACTCGCGAAAGAATCCGAGGTAAAAGTCGCCAAATTGAAACTGAGGCTTTATCTCCGCAATGCATTAGTCTTTTCTGACCAAACTAGGTGTGTGTTATGTCAATCATGGTCTGAGGCTACCTGCAGAGTTTTGGCGCTCTGCCCCCTAGTGGTCAGGAGTTATGAAAAACTGACTTTTTTGCTTATAACTTCTGAACCCTTTGGCCAAAAAACATGAAACTGGTCTCTTTAGATCCAGTGGGTCATGCCGAGTCCTGTGATACCAAATATTCCCATATCGGCCATTTTGAGCGTCTGCCATTTCGATTTTTCTTATAAGATGCTAAGTTTAACAAACACATGACTTTAGTGCTCTGTCAGCAATGGTTTACCCAATTGAAAGCAAACTTTGCATGTGTCAGTCACCACACTCTCAATGTACCACATGAATTGACACTACAATTTGGTTACAGCGCTGCCTGTTGGTTGAATGTGATAAACCATTAAATCGAAATACTAAAGACCGTATTGTTGATTTTTCAGCCATTTAGACTTAAGTCATATTGAAATGTCTTTAGATTCTTACTGCCATTGGTCTGATGATGCCAGCCATGTCGGCATGACATTTAATGCCCTCCTTGCGCTTGGCCCCGTGATGGCTGCTAGCAGCTATTTAGGGGCCAAGCACCGAAGGTGCGGAGGCACCTATTGTTTTTGTTCCGGTTCTTATTATTAGGGGCCAAGCACCGAAGGTGCGGAGGCACCTATTGTTTTTGTTCCGGTTCTTATTATTATTAGGGGCCAAGCACCGAAGGTGCGGAGGCACCTATTGTTTTTGTTCCGGTTCTTATTATTAGGGGCCAAGCACCGAAGGTGCGGAGGCACCTATTGTGTTTGTTCCGGTTCTTTATTATTATTCCTCTTCTTCTTCTTCTTCCGCCATGGAAGTCTATGGCAGGCCATAGAACCGTTTGCGGGAAAATGATGAAATTTGGCACACTGATCAAGGACAAGCCAATCATTGACCATAGCAAATTTGAAGTCTCTAACTCAATGTCTCTAGCGCCACCAACTGTCCAAATTTGAACTCACGTTTACGTAAATAACTTTTGAACCGTATGTCCTAGAAACAAAATTCTTTCGTCCACTGATTCCTTGGCTCAAGACGATTCGATTGCACCCTATGACGTCATTTTCCGTCATGAAAATTTTCCCGCCATTTTGAATTTTACGAAAAACCTACTTTTTCGAACTCCTCCTAGGCCGTTGGTCCGATTTTCACGAAAATTGAACCACATCATCTCCAGACTATGCATACAAAAAGTTATTAAAAGAAAGTTGATTTGTCAAACCGTTTACGAATAACTTGCGAAAGAATTCAACAAAATGGCCGCAGAAATGAAAGCGAGGCTTTATCTCCGCAACGCATTAGCGTATTCTAACCAAACTTGGTGTGTGTTATGGCAATGATGGTCTGAGGCTACCTACAGAGTTTTGGCGCTCTGCCCCCTAGTGGTCTGGAGATATGAAAAAGTGAAATATTTGCTTATAACTTCTGAACGCTTCGACCAAAAATCATAAAACTGGTCTCGTTAGATTCAGGGCATCATGCCGAGTCGTGCGATACAAAATTTTCCCATATTGGCCATTTTGAGGGTCGGCCATTTTGAATTTTGTCACAAATTGCTATATTTAACAAACACATTGGCGTATCGTTACGAAACTCGATATGTGTCTTCGGCATCTGGGCCTGATACAACACAAAAAATTTCGAGGCAGCGCCACCTTGTGGTCAAAAGTTATAACCAAATTTCCAAAAATGCTAATAACTTTTGAACACGTTAACCTATGGTAAAATAAGTTGTCTTTATACGTTCCTTGGGTCAAACCGAGAACACAGATACCAAAATTGTCATAGTCGGCCAAACTTCCTGTCCGCCATGTTGTTTTTCTTTAAAAACCTACTTTTTCGAACTCCTCCCACACCGTTTGTCCAATTTTCACCAAAATTGAATCATAACATCTTCAGACCATGCTGACAAAAAGTTATTAAAATAAAGTTGATTTGTCAAACAGGTTTCGATAAAATTGCGAACGAATTTGACCAAATTGCCACCAAATAAAGCGAGGCTATATCTCCGCAACGCATTAGCGTATTCTGACCAAACTTTCTGTGTGTCATGTCAATCATGATCTGAGGCTACCTGCAGAGTTTTGGCGCTCTGCCCCCTAGTGGTCAGGAGATATAAAATAATGACATTTTTGATTATAACTCCTGAACGCTTTGTCCAAAAATCATGAAACTGCTGTCTTTAGATTCAGTGCATCATGCCGAGTCCTGCGATACCAAATTTTCCCATATCGGCCATTTTCAGCGTCAGCTATTTAGAATTTTGTCATGAAATGCTATGCTTAACAAACACATGACTTTAAAGCTGGATGTCAGCAATGCTTTACCCTATTGACACCAAACTTTGCATGTGTCATTGTCACCTCACTCTGGATAAACCACGTGATTTGACATATCAGTTTGGTTACAGCGCTGCCTGTTGGTCGAACGTGATAAACCATTAAATCGAATTACTATAGACCGTATTGATGATTTTTCAGCCATTTAGACTGAAGTCATATTGAAATGTCTTTAGATGCTTCCTGCCGTTGGTCTGATGCTGCCAGCCATGTCGGCATGACATTTAATGCCTTCTTTGTGCTTGGCCCCGTCATGGCTGCTTGTTATTAGGGGCCAAGCACCGAAGGTGCGGAGGCACCTATTGTTTTTGTTCCGGTTCTTTATTATTATTCTTCTTCTTCTTCCGTCATTGAAGTCTATGACAGCCCATAGAACCGTAAGCGGGAAAATGAAAAAAAGTTGGCACACTCATAAAGGACAGTCCAATCATTGACCATAGCAAAATTGAAGTCTCTAACTCAATCTCTATAGCGCCACCAACTGTCCAAAGTTGCACTCACGTTTACGTAAATAACTTTTGAACCGTATGTCCTAGAAACAAAATTCTTTTGTCCACTGATTCCTTGGCTCAAGACGATTCGATTGCACCCTATGACGTCATTTTCCGTCATGAATATTTTCCCGCCATTTTGAATTTTATGAAAAACCTACTTTTTCGAACTCCTCCTAGGCCGTTTGTCCGATTTTCACGAAAATTGAACCACATCATCTCCAGACCATGGTGACAAAAAGTTATCCAAAGAAAGTTGAAATGTCAAACCGTTTATGAATAACTCACGAAATAATCCGACGTAATGATCGCAAAAATGAACTTGAGGCTCTATCTCCACAACGCATTAGCGTTTTCTGACCAAACTCGGTGTGTGTTATGTCAATCATGGTCTGAGGCTACCTGCAGAGTTTTGGCGCTGTGCCCCCTAGTGGTCAGGAGATATGAAAAAGTGACATTTTTCCTTACAACTCCTGAACGCTTTGTCTAAAAATCATAAAACTGGTCTCGTTAGATTCAGTGCATCATGCCGAGTCGTGCGATACTAAATTTTCCCATATCGGCCATTTAGAGCGTCGGCCATTTTGAATATTGTCATAAATTGCTATATTTAACAAATGGATTGGCGTATCGTTACGAAACTCAATATGTGTCTTCGGCACCTAACCTTGATACGGCACAAAAAGTTTGGGGGCAGCGCCACCTTGTGGTCAAAAGTTATAACCAAATTTACAAATATGCTAATAACTTTTGATGACGTTAACCTATTGTAAAACAAATGGTCTTAATGTGTTCATTGGGTCAAGCCGAGACCATAGATACCAAATATGTCATATTCGGCCAAACCTCCGATTTGCCATGTTATTTTTCTATAAAAACCTACTTTTTCGAACTCCTCCCAAACCGTTTGCTCAATTTTCACCAAAATTGAATCACATCATCTTCAGACCCTGTTGACAAAAAGTTATAGAAATGAAGTTGATTCGCCAAACTGTTTTCGATAAAATTGCAATCGAATTTGACCAAATGGCCACCAAATAAAGCGAGGCGTATATCTCTGCAACGCATTAGCATTTTCTGACCAAACTTTCTGTGTGCCATGTCAATCATGATCTGAGGCTACTTGCCGAGTTTTAGCGCAGTGCAATCTAGTGGTCCGGAGATATAAACAAAGTGGTGCTTTTGCTTACAGCTTTTTTGCTTCTCACTTAAGACAATAAAACTCGAAATGTCAACTACAGCCACTAAATGTCAGCAGAACATTACTCAACATGTCATTTGCCCTTTTCACATTGATGAAAATGATACATTAAGGAAAATTAGTCAATTAAACATTTAGTTTTATTCAAAAGTTCTGTTGTTGTTTTTACTATAACTATAAAAATAAACCTCTTCATAATGAATAAAAATAATTATACTTCTTATAATATATCAATAAGTTGCTGTTTTCTTTTCAAGAACTGTTTACATGAATTAAAACAGACTAATGAAGAAAATACTGATATGTTTATTATTGTAAATCAAATCATACAATGATTAATTTGACTTTAACTACATTGGATCTACAGGGTTTATTTTCCCCATTTTAAAAATGCACATAGTAAGTAGACTGTCAGTGTATGCTTAAAGTGAAATTATTTGATACAATTACATTTTAGAGACAAAGGGTTTTCTCTCCAGCCAAGATGAAGTGCTTTGATGTCAAAATGACTATAATGCTGTATTTCAGCAATGCTTTACCCAATTGACACCAAACTTTGCATGTGTCATTGTCATCTCTCTCTGGACATACCACATGAATTGACACATCAATTTGGTTAGAGCGCTGCTTGTTGGTCAAACGTGATAAACCATTAAATCGAATTGCTAAAGACCGTATTGATGATTTTTCAGCCATTTAGACTGAAGTCATATTGAAACGTCTTTAGATGTTTACTGCTGTTGGTCGGATGCTGCCAGCCATATCGGCATGACATTTAATGCCCTCTTTGCGCTTGGCCCCGTGATGGCTGCTAGCAGCTATATTTATTATTATTATTCTTCTTCTGCCATTGAAGTCTATGACAGCCCATAGAACCGTAAGCGGGAAAATGAAAAAAAGTTGGCACACTCATAAAGGAGAGTCTAATCATTGACCATAGCAAAATTGAAGTCTCTAACTCAATCTCTCTACCGCCACCAACTGTCCAAAGTTGCACTCACGTTTACGTAAATAACTTTTGAACCGTATGTCCTAGAAACAAAATTCTTTTGTCCACTGATTCCTTGGCTCAAGACGATTCGATTGCACCCTATGACGTCATTTTCCGTCATGAAAATTTTCCCGCCATTTTGAATTTTATGAAAAACCTACTTTGTCGAACTCCTCCTAGGCCGTTCGTCCGATGTTCACGAAAATTGAACCACATCATCTCCTGACAATGTTGACAAAACGATATATAAACAAAGTTGATTCGTCAAACCGTTTACGAATAACTCGTGAAAGAATCTGAGGTAAAAGTCGCCAAAATGAAATTGAGGCTTTATCTCCCCAATGCATTAGCCTTTTCTGACCAAACTAGGTGTGTGTTATGTCAATTATGGTCTGAGGCTACCTGCGGAGATTTGGCGCTCTGCCCCCTAGTGGTCTGGAGATATGAAAAAGTGAAATATTTGCTTATAACTTCTGAACGCTTCGATCAAAAATCATAAAACTGGTCTCGTTAGATTCAGGGCATCATGCCGAGTCGTGCAATACCAAATTTTCCCATATCGGCCATTTTGAGGGTCGGCCATTTTGAATTTTGTCATAAATTGCTATATTTAACAAACACATTGGTGTATCGTTACGAAACTCGATATGTGTCTTCGGCATCTGGGCCTGATACAACACAAAAAGTTTCGAGGCAGCGCCACCTTGTGGTCAAAAGTTATAAACAAATTTGCAAAAATGCTAATAACTTTTGAACACGTTAACCTATGGTAAAATAAGTTGTCTTTATACGTTCCTTGGGTCAAACCGAGAACACAGATACCAAATTTGTCATAGTCGGCCAAACTTCCTGTCCGCCATGTTGTTTTTCTTTAAAAACCTACTTTTTCGAACTCCTCCCACACCGTTTGTCCAATTTTCACCAAAATTGAATCATAACATCTTCAGACCATGCTGACAAAAAGTTATTAAAATAAAGTTGATTCGTCAAACAGGTTTCGATAAAATTGCGAACAAATTTGACCAAATGGCCACCAAATAAAGCGAGGCTATATCTCCGCAACGCATTAGCGTATTCTGACCAAACTTTCTGTGTGTCATGTCAATCATGATCTGAGGCTACCTGCAGAGTTTTGGCGCTCTGCCCCCTAGTGGTCAGGAGATATAAAATACTGACATTTTTGATTATAACTCCTGAATGCTTTGTCCAAAAATCATGAAACTGCTGTCTTTAGATTCAGGGCATCATGCCGAGTCGTGCGATACCAAATTTTCCCATATCGGCCATTTTCAGCGTCAGCTATTTAGAATTTTGTCATGAAATGCTATGCTTAACAAACACATGACTTTAAAGCTGGATGTCAGCAATGCTTTACCCTATTGACACCAAACTTTGCATGTGTCATTGTCACCTCACTCTGGATATACCACATGATTTGACACATCAGTTTGGTTACAGCGCTGAGTTATCGAACGTGATAAACCATTACATTGAATTGCTAAAGACCGTATTGATGATTTTTCAGCCATTTAGACTGAAGTCATATTGGTATGTCTTTAGATGCTTACTGCTGTTGGTCTGATGCTGCCAGCCATGTCGACATAACATTTAATGCCCTCCTAATGCTTGGCCCCGTCATGGCTGCTTGCAGCTATATTTATTATTATTATTCTTCTTCTGCCATTGAAGTCTATGACAGCCCATAGAACCGTAAGCGGGAAAATGAAAAAAAGTTGGCACACTCATAAAGGACAGTCCAATCATTGACCATAGCAAAATTGAAGTCTCTAACTCAATCTCTCTAGCGCCACCAACTGTCCAAAGTTGCACTCACGTTTACGTAAATAACTTTTGAACCGTATGTCCTAGAAACAAAATTCTTTTGTCCACTGATTCCTTGGCTCAAGACGATTCGATTGCACCCTATGACGTCATTTTCCGTCATGAAAATTTTCCCGCCATTTTGATTTTTTAAAAACCTACTTTTTCGAACTCCTCCTAGGCCGTTGGTCCGATTTTCACGAAAATTGAACCACATCATCTCCAGACAATCGGGGCAAAACGATATATAAAGAAAGTTGATTCGACAAACCGTTTACGAATAACTCGCGAAAGAATCTGAGGTAAAAGTCGCCAAAATGAAATTGAGGCTTTATCTCCCCAATGCATTAGCCTTTTCTGACCAAACTAGGTGTGTGTTATGTCAATCATGGTTTGAGGCTACCTGCAGAGTTTTGGCGCTGTGCCCCCTAGTGGTCAGGAGTTATCAAAAACTGACTTTTTTGCTTATAACTTCTGAACCCTTTGGCCAAAAATCATGAAACTGGTCTCTTTAGATCCAGTGGGTCATGCCGAGTCCTGTGATACCAAATATTCCCATATCGGCCATTTTGAGCGTCTGCCATTTCGATTTTTCTTATAAGATGCTATGTTTAACAAACACTTGACTTTAGTGCTCTGTCAGCAATGGTTTACCCAATTGAAAGCAAACTTTGCATGTGTCAATGTCACCACACTCTCAATGTACCACACACTACAATTTGGTTACAGCGCTGCCTGTTGGTTGAATGCGATAAACCATTAAATCGAATTGCTAAAGACCGTATTGTTGGTTTTTCAGCCATTTAGACTTAAGTCATATTGAAATGTCTTTAGATTTTTACTGCCGTTGGTCTGATGATGCCAGTCATGTCGGCATGACATTTAATGCCCTCCTTGCGCTTGGCCCCGTGATGGCTGCTAGCAGCTATATTTAGGGGCCAAGCACCGAAGGTGCGGAGGCACCTATTGTTTTTGTTCCGGTTCTTATTATTATTATTATTATTATTCTTCTTCTGCCATTGAAGTCTATGACAGCCCATAGAACCGTAAGCGGGAAAATGAAAAAAAGTTGGCACACTCATAAAGGACAGTCCAATCATTGACCATAGCAAAATTGAAGTCTCTAACTCAATCTCTAAAGCGCCACCAACTGTCCAAAGTTGCACTCACGTTTATGTAAATAACTTTTGAACCGTATGTCCTAGAAACAAAATTCTTTTGTCCACTGATTCCTTGGCTCAAGACGATTCAATTGCACCCTATGACGTCATTTTCCGTCATGAAAATTTTCCCGCCATTTTGAATTTTATGAAAAACCTACTTTTTCGAACTCCTCCTAGGCCGTTCGTCCGATTTTCACGAAAATTGAACCACATCATCTCCAGACAATGTGGACAAAACGATATATAAAGGAAGTTGGTTCGTCAAACCATTTACGAATAACTCACAAAAGAATCTGAGGTAATAGTCGCTAAAATGAAATTGAGGCTTTATCTCCGTAATGCATTTGCCTTTTCTGACCAAACTAGGTGTGTGTTATGTCAATTATGGTCTGAGGCTACCTGCAGAGTTTTGGCGCTCTGCCCCCTACTGGTCAGGAGATATGAAAAACTGTCATTTTTGATTATAACTCCTGAACGCTTTGTCCAAAAATCATGAAACTGGTCTCTTTAGATCCAGTGGGTCATGCCGAGTCCTGTGATACCAAATATTCCCATATCGGCCATTTTGAGCGTCTGCCATTTCGATTTTTCTTATAAGATGCTATGTTTAACAAACACATGACTTTAGTGGTCTGTCAGCAATGGTTTACCCAATTGAAAGCAAACTTTGCATGTGTCAATGTCACCACACTCTCAATGTACCACATGAATTGACACTACAATTTGGTTACAGCGCTGCCTGTTGGTTGAATGTGATAAACCATTAAATCGAAATACTAAAGACCGTATTGTTGATTTTTCAGCCATTTAGACTTAAGTCATATTGAAATCTCTTTAGATTCTTACTGCCGTTGGTCTGATGATGCCAGCCATGTCGGCATGACATTTAATGCCCTCCTTGCGCTTGGCCCCGTGATGGCTGCTAGCAGCTATATTTATTATTATTATTCTTCTTCTGCCATTGAAGTCTATGACAGCCCATAGAACCGTAAGCGGGAAAATGAAAAAAAGTTGGCACACTCATAAAGGACAGTCCAATCATTGACCATAGCAAAATTGAAGTCTCTAACTCAATCTCTATTGCGCCACCAACTGTCCAAAGTTGCACTCACGTTTATGTAAATAACTTTTGAACCGTATGTCCTAGAAACAAAATTCTTTTGTCCACTGATTCCTTGGCTCAAGACGATTCGAATGCACCCTATGACGTCATTTTCCGTCATGAAAATTTTCCCGCCATTTTGAATTTTATGAAAAACCTACTTTTTCGAACTCCTCCTAGGCCGTTCGTCCGATTTTCACGAAAATTGAACCACATCATCTCCAGACAATGTGGACAAAACGGTATATAAAGAAAGTTTATTCGTCAAACTGTTTACGAATAACTCGCGAAAGAATCCGAGGTAAAAGTCGCCAAAATGAATTTGAGGCTTTATCTCCGCAATGCATTAGCCTTTTCTGACCAAACTAGGTGTGTATTATGTCAATCATGGTTTGAGGCTACCTGCAGAGTTTTGGCGCTGTGCCCCCTAGTGGTCAGGAGTTATGAAAAACTGACTTTTGTGCTTATAACTTCTGAACCCTTTGGCCAAAAATCATGAAACTGGTCTCTTTAGATCCAGTGGGTCATGCCGAGTCCTGTGATACCAAATATTCCCATATCGGCCATTTTGAGCGTCTGCCATTTCGATTTTTCTTATAAGATGCTATGTTTAACAAACACTTGACTTTAGTGCTCTGTCAGCAATGGTTTACCCAATTGAAAGCAAACTTTGCATGTGTCAATGTCACCACACTCTCAATGTACCACACACTACAATTTGGTTACAGCGCTGCCTGTTGGTTGAATGCGATAAACCATTAAATCGAATTGCTAAAGACCGTATTGTTGGTTTTTCAGCCATTTAGACTTAAGCCATATTGAAATGTCTTTAGATTTTTACTGCCGTTGATCTGATGATGCCAGTCATGTCGGCATGACATTTAATGCCCTCCTTGCGCTTGGCCCCGTGATGGCTGCTAGCAGCTATATTTATTATTATTATTCTTCTTCTGCCATTGAAGTCTATGACAGCCCATAGAACCGTAAGCGGGAAAATGAAAAAAAGTTGGCACACTGATAAAGGAGAGTCCAATCATTGACCATAGCAAAATTGAAGTCTCTAACTCAATCTCTCTAGCGCCACCAACTGTCCAAAGTTGCACTCACGTTTACGTAAATAACTTTTGAACCGTATGTCCTAGAAACAAAATTCTTTTGTCCACTGATTCCTTGGCTCAAGACGATTCGATTGCACCCTATGACGTCATTTTCCGTCATGAAGATTTTCCCGCCATTTTGAATTTTATGAAAAACCTACTTTGTCGAACTCCTCCTAGGCCGTTCGTCCGATGTTCACGAAAATTGAACCACATCATCTCCCGACAATGTGGACAAAACGATATATAAAGAAAGTTGATTCGTCAAACCGTTTACGAATAACTCGCGAAAGAATCTGAGGTAAAAGTCGCCAAAATGAAATTGAGGCTTTATCTCCCCAATGCATTAGCCTTTTCTGACCAAACTAGGTGTGTGTTATGTCAATCATGGTTTGAGGCTACCTGCAGAGTTTTGGCGCTGTGCCCCCTAGTGGTCAGGAGTTATCAAAAACTGACTTTTTTGCTTATAACTTCTGAACCCTTTGGCCAAAAATCATGAAACTGGTCTCTTTAGATCCAGTGGGTCATGCCGAGTCCTGTGATAGCAAATATTCCCATATCGGGCATTTTGAGCGTCTGCCATTTCGATTTTTCTTATAAGATGCTATGTTTAACAAACACATGACTTTAGTGCTCTGTCAGCCATGGTTTACCCAATTTACCCAATGTACCACATGAATTGACACTACAATTTGGTTACAGCGCTGCCTGTTGGTCGAACGTGATAAACCATTAAATCGAACTACTAAAGACCGTATTGTTGATTTTTCAGCCATTTAGACTTAAGTCATATTGAAATGTCTTTAGATTCTTACTGCCGTTGGTCTGATGATGCCAGCCATGTCGGCATGACATTTAATGCCCTCCTTGCGCTTGGCCCCGTGATGGCTGCTAGCAGCTATATTTATTATTATTCTTCTTCTGCCATTGAAGTCTATGACAGCCCATAGAACCGTAAGCGGGAAAATGAAAAAAAGTTGGCACACTCATAAAGGAGAGTCTAATCATTGACCATAGCAAAATTGAAGTCTCTAACTCAATCTCTCTACCGCCACCAACTGTCCAAAGTTGCACTCACGTTTACGTAAATAACTTTTGAACCGTATGTCCTAGAAACAAAATTCTTTTGTCCACTGATTCCTTGGCTCAAGACGATTCGATTGCACCCTATGACGTCATTTTCCGTCATGAAAATTTTCCCGCCATTTTGAATTTTATGAAAAACCTACTTTGTCGAACTCCTCCTAGGCCGTTCGTCCGATGTTCACGAAAATTGAACCACATCATCTCCTGACAATGTTGACAAAACGATATATAAACAAAGTTGATTCGTCAAACCGTTTACGAATAACTCGTGAAAGAATCTGAGGTAAAAGTCGCCAAAATGAAATTGAGGCTTTATCTCCCCAATGCATTAGCCTTTTCTGACCAAACTAGGTGTGTGTTATGTCAATCATGGTTTGAGGCTACCTGCAGAGTTTTGGCGCTCTGCCCCCTAGTGGTCAGGAGATATTAAAAAACTGACTTTTTTGCTTATAACTCCTGAACCCTTTGGCCAAAAATCATGAAACTGGTCTCTTTAGATCCAATGGGTCATGCCGAGTCCTGTGATACCAAATTTTCCCATATCGGCCATTTTGAGCGTCTGCCATTTCGATTTTTCTTATAAGATTCTATGTTTAACAAACACATGACTTTAGTGCTCTGTCAGCAATGGTTTACCCAATTGAAAGCAAACTTTGCATGTGTCAATGTCACCACACTCTCAATGTACCACATGAATTGACACTACAATTTGGTTACAGCGCTGCCTGCTGGTTGAATGTGATAAACCATTAAATCGAATTACTAAAGACCGTATTGTTGATTTTTCAGCCATTTAGACTTAAGTCATATTGAAATGTCTTTAGATTCTTACTGCCATTGGTCTGATGATGCCAGCCATGTCGGCATGACATTTAATGCCCTCCTTGCGCTTGGCCCCGTGATGGCTGCTAGCAGCTATTTAGGGGCCAAGCACCGAAGGTGCGGAGGCACCTATTGTTTTTGTTCCGGTTCTTATTAGGGGCCAAGCACCGAAGGTGCGGAGGCACCTATTGTTTTTGTTCCGGTTCTTATTATTATTAGGGGCCAAGCACCGAAGGTGCGGAGGCACCTATTGTTTTTGTTCCGGTTCTTATTATTATTATTAGGGGCCAAGCACCGAAGGTGCGGAGGCACCTATTGTTTTTGTTCCGGTTCTTATTATTAGGGGCCAAGCACCGAAGGTGCGGAGGCACCTATTGTTTTTGTTCCGGTTCTTATTATTAGGGGCCAAGCACCGAAGGTGCGGAGGCACCTATTGTTTTTGTTCCGGTTCTTATTATTATTATTATTATTATTCTTCTTC